>JAXLNO010000860.1:543223-650473 GCA_038087875.1 Malacoraja senta | reverse complement strand
GTCGTAGGAGGTCGTAGTTAGGCCGTAGGTAGGTCGTGATGCTAGTCGTAGGTGCTCGTGGCATCAAGTAGGTCGGGGCGTTTGTTTCAACACGATGAAAAATGTCCACGAGTAAAAAAGGTCGTGAATTAGGTCGTGAAAGTGGGACAGGCCCTTTAGCATGTTTGTGGATGTCACCAAATTAGGTTGTGCAGTGGACAGTGAAGAAGGTTTTGTAAGATTACAAAAGGATCTAAATGAACTGGAAAAGTAGGTTGGCAAATGGCAAATGGAATTTAACTCTGACACGAGCTAGGAAAATTAGACCAGTACAAGACTTGCACAGTAAATGGTAGGGCTCTGGAATGTGTTTGTGGAACTGGGAGACCGAGGGGAGCAAGTATGTGGTTCCTTGAAAGTGGTGACACCAGTAAATGGGAAGGTGAAGATGGTATTTGGCAATCATTCATTAGTCAGCACATTGAGTACCTGTGCTGTATTTAAAAGTGCCGGAGTAACTCAGCAGGTCTGGCAGCATCTCCAGAGGACTTAGATAGCTGACATTTTGGGTCAGGGCTCTTCTTCAGATTGGTAGGATGGAATATTTTGTTATTACTGTACTAGTCATTAATTAGACCACAGTTAGGCTACTGTGTGCCGTTGTGGTCATCCAGCTATAAGAAGGATAGCTGGGGAGATGCAGAAAAAATTAATGAAGACGTTACTGTGATTGTAGAGCTTGGTTAAACGTATAGGCTGGATAGGCTAAATCTATTTTCCGAAGAGCATAGGATGTTGAGGGTTGTCGAAAACAGGAGGAGGCAGATTTAAGGTGAGAGGGGAAAGATTTAAAAGGAACCTAAGGGGTAACTTTCTCACTCAGAGAAAGATGAGTATATGGAACGAGCTGCCAAAGGAATTTGTAGAAGTGGGTACAATAACAATTTTCAAAAGACATTCATTCAGGCACATGGAGAGGAAAGGTTTGAGAGATATGAGCTAAATGCAGGCAAATAGGGCTAGCACTTATACCGTTTTGGTCAGCATGAGTTGGGCTGAAGGGCCTGTTTCTGTGCTGTATAACTCAATGATTCTGATGTTATGACCACATTCTAAATAGAGACTCTTTTCCAGATAGCCTGCCGCAGATGCCTCCTAGCCTGTTTATTGTCTATCTACATTTAAACCAATTGTTTGTGTGCAGTCACCGACTACAGCTATTCTCAACCTACAAAAAGGATCGCTCCTGGAAAACGTAGCAAAGCAAAAATACTGGGCAAAATGCAATGTGGTTATTTTAGTACAGTGTATTCCTATCGATAGAGTGTGGTGTACTATTTAATAGAGCAAAATATAAATTTGCAAGTCGAGGACATAAACTAAGGAGTATGGGCCTAATAGTTTTTTTTTTAATCAAGGAACACCTGTAATTAGGCTTGGATCTTAAAGAATGGAACTGAGATGAATTATTTACCCAGGTGTTCTTTCTTTTATGATCTATCTCTATCTGCGTAAGGATAGAGATCTATGCCTTAATTCGCTACAATGAAGTTGTAGCATTGACATCCCAACTGTTCATTCTTAAAGTAAGCTCCCTGTGGGAACCAGATGCCATTGTTATCTAATGCTCATTCCAAGCAATGATTGTTGCATGAATTATATTTACATTCTGGACACCACAAGTGCACTAGAAAGGGCACAAGGAATTGAATAATTTATTTTCATTAAAGAGCAAGGGAAGATTATTCTCTTTTATGCCTGGGTGCTAATAAATTGTAAGAATTACATGTGTGGAAGAATACAGGAGAGGCTGCCAGATGAGCTTGCAATTCTCTGTGCCCAACTTTCCAAAATATTTTTCATCTGGATGATTATTCAATGCACCGGTAAAAAGTGGTTGTATAATGTTTGTAGATATCAAACTTTTGCTTGCATTAAAACCAAGCCTGATTCTGATATCCAGATGCAGGAGCCGGTGGATTAATGTCAGGAGCAAAAGTAATGGCCGTTGTTTTCTCTTACAACATAGAATGTCAAAGCCAATGGCAGCACCTTGACACATCAGTTAGGATCAAATAATTAAGGACATTCCTGCTTAGCAAAGGTCTGATCAACACTAGCACAAAATACCATACATTTCACATACCTAATACTGTTAAATAACCACTGCCCATTCCACAATAATAAGAGAACATGGTGATTACGTCAATCTGATGACCTAGGAACTGGTCACAGTGGCCAACATATATCAAAGCTTCACACACTTCTTTAAAGGATATCAATTACAAATTCTGCCAGCAAAGGCAGGGTTCTAATCACTGGAAGATTTTCTACGCTCTGCCGCAAGTGACAAAGATACAAATCAAGCATGTTGAAGCAACCAAGAAGCTCGGTGCCGTAATGAAGAGCATTCTTGAAATATATTAGCAATTTATGCAAGGAACCAGCATGTCATATCTCTTTTAGTGATGCATTACCTCTGGCCCGAATTAATTTAGAAATACAGAAGGTCCTACACATAAACAAGTAATCATAGGAAAAATGTATCACAGTTGCAGTCAGCCACCGTGTTGGCCTCAAACAGTGATTCTGACAGGTGGGTTACAAAGGTATTCGATTCAAAGCATCTTTTGTCAGTTATGTAAAAGCAGGACATTTACGACAAATGTGCTTTCCACTTTTGAGAGATGTCTCTGGCATTGGATCACAGCTTTAAGCAGCTCACATCTTTTGTTTCCCTCTGCTTGTTTTCTGCTTACAAACATAGAACAGATGAAGAGAGAAGCACACTTGCTAATTACATAATTACTAATTATTGATGTCACAAACTTCCATAATGCTGATTTATTATCTGGCTTTATTCATGCAAAACAATGTTACTGAACAAGAAATCAGTGTGTTCTCTAGATTGGGAAATCAAAACAGATAACAGAGCAGAAACAAAAATATATTTGCACCAACCTTTCTGACCCTGGTCTCCTCAATTGCGAGTGGGGCCACAAGCAAACTGGAGGAACAGAATTTCATATTCCACTTGGATAACTTATAACTCAACGGTATGATCATTGAATTCTCCAATTTTAAGTAATATGCCCCTACCCCACCGATGTGATCTTCCCCTCCACCAATGCGAATACCGCGTTCCATCCCCCACACCCCCTCCCGCCCCTCACCAATCTCCTTCCACCTATATCCCTTGCTTTGGTCTTAGATTTCACTCCTCTTCCATCCTTGAGGGCCTGCCCCACTGCAGCGACCTGATTCGCGAGTTTAGAAGAGTTTGCCCTCAACTCATACTCACAGCATGGTCGGCACGAGGTCCTAGGAGGTCTTTGTAACTCTCCTTCATGCTCTAGAGTAGTCCCCGCGTACTCGAGGCCTCAACTAGGTTGCGGCGTTTTTTCAACGTGCTGAAAAATGCCCGCGAGTAAAAAAAGCTTGCCATGGAAAGAATCAATATTTTTTTACTCGTAGGTTTAGTCGAGGTAGGTTATAGTACGTCGGCATATTAGTCGTAGGTAGTCAAAGGCAATCAAGGGTAGTCGAAGGTAAAGCTTGTTGAGAAAAAATAGTAAACCAACTGGTAATGTTAAATGCTCGCTAAACTTTATTAAACGTTGTCTGGCTTCTTAAACGTGTCTCCACTCCTTCTCCCCCCTACTTCCCCCCTTCTCCCCCTTCTCTCCCCTTCTCTCCCCCTCCCTCCCCCTCTCTCCCCCTCTCTTCCCCCCCCCCTGCGCTCTCTAAAGGACTTACCGTACTGTGCCAGCCGTCTTTTACCTTCCTGTTCATCGCGGGAGTGAATTTCAGACAGCGCTCCCCCGCTTTCCCTGGCCCCCGCCTTTGCGATGTGTTTGTGTGTGTGTGTGTGTGTGTGTGTGTGTGTGTGTGTGTGTGTGTGTGCAGATGGTCGATCCGGCTCATGGTTTCATTGCTGCCGCTCGATCCAGCTCGAGGTTTTTCAGGCAAGTGCCCTCGAGCTTGAAGGTCGAAGACAGTCGTTGAAAAGTTGCGTCAGTGGGACAGGTCCTTTACCTGACACATTTTGTTTGTGTGTTATCCAGTCAGAGAAAGAATTATACATGAATACAATTAAGCTGTCCCCAGTGCTCAGATATAGGATAAAGGGTACAACATTCAGTGCAAGATATAACTTTGAAGTCCGATGAAGTCCAATTAAAGATTGTTCAAATGTCCCCATTGAGGTAGATGGGAGGTCAGGACTGCACTCTACCTTATGAGAAAACCATTTAGTTGCCTAATAACAGCTGGGAAGAAACTGTTGCTGAATCTGGAGGTATGCATTTTCGAACTTCTGTACCTCTTGCCTGATGGGAGAGAGGAAAAGAGGGAGTGAGACTGGTCCTTGATTTTGCTGGCAGCCTTGCCAAGGCAGTGTGAAGTGTAGATGAAGTCAATGGAAGACAGGTTGGTTTGTGTAATGGTCTGGGCTGCATCCACAACTCTCTGCAATATCTTGCGGGCTTGGATGGAGCTGTTCCCAAACCAGGCTGTCATGCATCCCAATATGTGGCAGTTGTAAAAAACAATTGTCATACTAGACTTAGTATTACGTACATTTCTGGTCAGCACACCACCAGAAGGATGTGGTAGGGATGGGGAGATTGCAAAAGATACTTACAAGGATGTTGCCAGGAATGGATGGCCATGGTTATATGGATGGACTGGACAGACTGCATTTATTTTCACTGAAATGCAGGAGGCTGAGGGGTAACCCAGATGTTGATGGCAATAAAGACCAATAAAGGCAACAAAGACTAATAAAGTAGTATTGTGATGGAAAGGAGGCTGCATGGCAGACTATAATGGTCCAATGATGTATGATAGTATGCAGTCAGTGTGCCAATCCTATGAAATGGGCTGAGACCTCATTGTGCATCAAGAGCCCCAGAGCAGGTGGTAGAGTCTTAAGGGCCTGTCCCACGGGCAGGCGATTCCATGCGGCAAGCGTGACCTCCCCGGAAGCAGGGGCCGCGCGGTTGCCGCGCGGGGGCCGAGTGATCACCGTATGGCCTGTCCCACGGGCATGCGCTTCCATGCGGCGAGCGCGACCTTACCGGAAGCGGGTGCCGCGCGGAGGCCGAGTGATCACCGTACGGCCTGTCCCACGGGCATACGCTTCCATGCGGCGAGCGCGACCTTACCGGAAGCGGGGTGTGAGCGGATGTCCAGTTCGAGCAAAGTCCATTGGAAGTTCGAGCGGTTTTTATGTAGGTGAACACGGGTAGGTGATGTTTCGGTTTTTATGTAGGTGAACACGGGTAGGTGATGTTTCGGGTCGAGACCCTTCCTCAGACCATAGAAGACTGCAGAAGACTTCAGTCCGAAGAAGGTGTCTCGACCCAAAACACCACCTGTCCACAGAAGCTGCCTGATCTACTGAGTTACTCCAGCATTTTTGGTGTGTCCATCTTCGGTGTAAATGGGCATCTTCAGTTCCTTCCTTCACAACAATTCCAGAGTTGACGGAGACGGTGCACGCGGCGTCAAGGCGGTCTCGATGCAGCAGCGGGGCGGCAGGCCGTTGCCGCGCGGAATTTTTGGACAGTGTCGGTTTTTCGGAGCCCCGCGCGGTGTCGGGACCAACTACATACGGCTCCGGCGATCTACGTGGGACCGACCCCGCGACCTCCGCACGGCCCCCGCACGGCCCCCGCTTCCTGTTAGGTCATGCTTGCCGCATGGAATCGCCTGCCCGTGGGACAGGCCCTTTATTGGCCTGTCCCACTTAGGAGATTTTTCAGCAGACTGCCGGCGACTGTCAAATTGCCGGCAGTCGCCTGAAAAACCGGGAACTAGAACCAACTTTTAATAAGCCAGAGATACACAGCTGTGAAGTTCGGCGGACATTTAACTTTACCGGTCGGTTATCTTTGGTTCTGAAAACTCCTGCTTATGATTTTTTTCCCCAATGAGCCAATGAAAATGACCGGTCAGCAAAGGCAATTAACTAAAACTATCTACGACTTCCTCGACTACCTATAACTACATGGCGACCCCACTACAACTGTACCTACAACTACAGGATTATCGATTTTCTCCATGGTGACCAATTTTTGGTCGCAGAAAATGTTTCAACATGTTAATAAATTTGCGGCGACCATACTGAGGCCGCGACTAGTTCCCAGAATGCAGGAACTCCTCACGACCATGAAGGAGACTCACCAGAAACCATCAGCGAACATGTGGCGACTATGTGATGACCATGTGGCAAGCGCAGAGTCTCCGGCACTCGCCTAAAAAGTCGCCTAAGTGGGACAGGCCCAACAGAGTCATAGATTGATACATTATGGAAACAGACCCTTCGGCCGAACTTGCCCACATCGGCCAACATGTCCCAGTTACACTAGTCCCACCTGCTTGCATTTGGCCCATAACCCTCCAAACCTCTCCTATCCACGTAAGCGTCTCACTGTTTCTTAAATGTTGGAATAGTTCCAGCCTCAACTGCCTCTTCTGGCAGCATCTTCCATACCCCCATCCTTTGTGTGAAAAAGTTACCCCTCGGTTTTCTATTAAATCTTTTTCCTTTCACCTTAAACCAATGCCCTCTGCTCCTCAATTCACCTACTCTGGGCAAGAGACTCCGTGCAACTACCCACTCAATTCCTCTCATGATTTTATGCATAATTCCTCTCATGATTTTATACACTGCTTTTAACTGGTAGGCAGTTTTTTTGGGCAAAACAGGGCAGTGACAAAGTCCATGTTTAATTGAGCCATAGCAGAGTGTAGCCAATAAACTCTCTGAATGGGGAAAACAGAAGAAGAAAAGGAAATCTATTAAAAATGTAATTTCAAATTGGGCTGCTGTTGTAATGTAGGGAAGTGTTCAGTATAAAGATGCAGTGAGAGAAACAGCTCAGTGGAGGTGCCAGTGCCCTGCGGCAGCTATCAGCAGACATCACGGAAAGGAAAATCAGGGGAAGTATATCTCAGGTGGCTAGTCTGAGGCTGCTGGGTTTTCATCCCGTCAAATACAAAAGTTACTCCCTTGATCAAAAGTGCTCACATAAGGCAAAGCGAAAGCAAAACAGTTAAATACACTGGAAATCCAAGACTGCAGCCGAGCAGACAAGTGTAACGTACACTGCATATCAATGTCTACACTGTTAAGATGGATGTTGTTATACTTGTCATTTCTGACAACTCCAACAAGATGCCACCAGCAATCACATCTGCTCCTCCACTTACAGCATTGTGAACGAGCCACAGATACCGTGAGCAGTGGGTGAACCAAGAAGTGCAAGTACATTTCTGGGAATCTCTGGTTCATGTCCTCATCTCCACCAACGCTCTTCACCTTCCCACAACTCTGTCTTGTGCAACCAAACTAGACCCAACACCCAGTGTAGAAACAAGGAACTTCAGATCCTGACCATAGGTGGGAAATCATGGTTTGTGTCCAGCTGGTACACGAACACAGTCCGAATGACTAAGTAATTATATATATTCTCCAGCTTTGAAAATAATAGCCATTGCAATCAACTTAAAAATTATGACTATTTAGCTGAATCTTCTGTTCCTTTAATAGTGTTTATTGTCAGGTACAGTGAAACTCGAATTGCCATACATCCACACTAAAAAAGCAGCAAGACACACAGCTACATAAAAGTTAAGTAAGTAAGTAAGTGTATTGGCCAAGTATTCACATACAAGGAATTTGCCTTGGTGCTCCGCCCACAACATGACATGCAGTGACAGTTACGAATGACTCAGAAAACACTAAGCATTAATAATAATAAGACATTAATGATAAAACACCATTGATCAAGCATGTGAACCAACAAAATACCAGATCAAAGGGAGGATACAGATTTTTGGCTGTTGAGCAACTACTCGTGGACACAAACTGTTTTTATGTCTGGCTTTGGCAGCTTTGACAATCCGGAGTCGCCTTCCAGAGGGAAGTGATTCAAAGAGTTTGTGGCCAGGGTGAGAGTGGTCAGAGATGATCTTGCCCGCTCGCTTCCTGGCCCTTGCAGTGTACAGTTCATCAATGGAGGGAAGGTTGCAGCCAATAATCTTCTCTGCTGATCGGACGATTCGCTGCAGCCTCCAGGTGTCGTGGTTGGTGGCTGAGCCAAACCAGACCATGATGGAGAAGGTGAGAAGAGACTCTACGATGGCCGTGTAGAATTGGACCATCATTGCCTGTGGCAGATTGTGCTTCCTCAGCTGCCGCAGGAAGTACATCCTCTGATGTGCCTTTTTGACTGTGGAGTCGATGGTAGCCCCCCACTTAAGGTCCTTGGAGAGTATGGTTCCCAGGAACTTAAAAGACTCCACAGATGTGACTGTGGTGTTGTTGATGGTGAGTGGGGTGAGGGGAGGGGGAGCTCTCCTAAAGTCTACAATCAATTCCACTGTCTTAAGAGCATTGAGCTCTCGGTTGTTGCTACCGCACCAGGACGCCAGCTGTGACACTTCCTGTCATCCTCCCCATCCAGTCCAATCAGGGTTGTGTCATCCGCAAACTTGAGAAGCTTGACAGAGGTCTCTGTGGAGGTGCAGTCGTTGGTGTAGAGAGAGTAAAGGAGAGGAGAGAGTATGCAGCCTTGTGGTGCTCCTATGCTGAGTGTTTGTGGGTCCGAGATGTGCTTTCCCAGCCTCACATGCTGCTTCCTGTCTGTCAGGAAGTTGGTGATCCACTGACAGAGGGGTTCAGGCACGGTCAACTCGGAAAGTTTGGAGTGTAGTAGCTCTGGCACAATGGTGTTGAATGCAGAGCTAAAATCAAGAAACAGGATCCTCGCATAGGTTCCCTGGCGGTCTAGGTGCTGTAGGATGAAGTGCAGGCCCAGGTTGACTGCATCATCCACAGATCAATTGGCCTGATATGCAAACTGCTGAGGGTCCAGCAGGGAGTTTATGATATTTTTCAGCTTGGCCAGCACAAGCCTTTCGAGTGTCTTCATGACTACCGAGGTCAGTGCGACAGGCCTGTAGTCATTAAGACAAGTAATCCTTGCCTTTTTGGGTACAGGGACAATAGTGGAAAATTTGAAGCAGGCAGGGATAGTACATGTTTGCAGGGACTGGTTAAAAATGTCTGTACCAGCTGTTTGGCACAGAGCTTAAGAGTAGAGGGGGAAACATTGTCAGGTCCTAGAGATTTCCAGCTCTTTTGTCCTCTGAAAAGCCTCTCCACCTCCTCTATTTTTATTGTTGATATTGGATAAGTTATGTTGTGTAGCACAGAGGGTGTGGGTGATTGGGTGTGAAGTGGTGATTGGAGGGGGGTGGTTGTAGAAAGGCCCAGTCTTTGCAGACTGAGGTCAGGCTGTGAGTGGGTGTGAAGTGTTGGTTTGGGTGGGAAATGGTCTAGTCTTTTCTTACTGGAGTTTTGCCTTAAGTAGACAAGACACACAACTACATAAAAGTTAACATAAACATCCACCACAGCGGATTCCCCACATTCCTCACTGTGATGGAAGGCAATAAAGTCTAATCTTCTTCCTCTTTATTCTCCTGAGGTTGGGGCAGTCGAAACATCCGTAGTCGGGATGATCGAAGCTCCTGCGCGGGGCGGTCGAAGCTCCTGCGGCTTGAATCTCCCAAAGTCGGTCTCTTAACAGGGACCACGAATCCACGATGTTAAAGTCCTTAGGCTCACGCAAGACATAATCTAATCCAATTTAAAATTTTACATAGATTATATTACTCAAAAATAAGATTAAATAAATTTTATCCAAATATATCCCCCATTTGTGATAAATGTTTAACCCAAGACGCAACTATAACACACTCTTTTGTTTCTTGTATAAAACTTCATGGATTTTGGAGTGATATTTTCGAAATATTCACAAAATTATTTAAGACAAAAATGGAACCCAATAATGAATTGATTATATTTGGGGTAATGGAAGATGGGAACAAATTGAACCCATCTCAAAAAATATTTTTTAATTATGGTTTAATAATAGCAAAAAAATTAATATTGAAATTTTGGAAAAATACACCAATACCAACGCTCAAAATGTGGATTGCAAGTTGGATACCGCACATTTTGAGGAAATGCGATTCCTCCTAATAGATAAATTTGACCAATTCATAACGAGTTGGTCTCCATTTGTCGTCTTTTTGGAAACATATGGTGCAACACAAGTGTAAAAGCTAATCCGTGACTGGGTGAGGAATGGTCAAGTTTATAAATACGATCTCCTTACTTCTCTTTTCTTTTTCTTCTCTTTTCTTCTTTTACGCTTTTGCTTCTATTTTCTATTTCTTAACTTTCTTCTTTCACTCTCTATTTTTCTTTTTCACTCACTATATATCTCACATTTTTCTATTCTTCATTATCTAATTTATTTTTATTTTTCTTCTTTATTACAAAATTAAAAAAATAAGCTGTACATAAAATGTATTATGAAAATATGATTGTATACAATTGTACTTACTTCTAATAAAAATAATTTAAAAAAAACAACAACAAAAAAAAAAGTCCTTAGGCTCCCGCTGTTGGAGCTCTGAGGTTGATCCCTGACAGGGATTGCCAGATCCACGATGTCCCGCATTTGGAGCTCCCAAAATCGATCTCCAGCAAAGGCCGCCAACTCCATGATGTTAGGCCGCAGTGCAGATGGAAATTTGATACGGAAAAAAAATCTCAAAAAAAGCTTCCCCCAACCTCCTCCCCCACATAAAACAAGCTAAAGAACACTAAAACATACAATTTTTAAAGAACACTAAAGCATACTTTAAAACATACAAAACAAAGAAGGAAGGGATGAGATAGACTGTTGGCGAGGCAGCCATTGCGGGCACCACCCAGTGGTAGTTTAAGTTAGGTTGAGTTTGCAGAGCAGTGCATTAAATAGAAGGAAGAATAAATCCAGCTATCAAATATATATCCTTATTTTTTTAATATTTTAACTGGAAACGTTTCCACAAAACTTGATCTCGTCATGGCAGACAGGATTTAGTGCAATTGAGGTGAAGGCTGGCTACCTACCCAGACTGAAACAGAATATCTAATGTTAATGAATGTCTAATTGTCTAGTTCTAGTCACCTTGCCTGGTTATTCAACCGCTTGTGCTAGTTTACAAGGAGGGAATAGCTCAGTGGGTCAGGCAGCAATCTGATGCATAATGCATGGGAAATGTAGATGGGTGGCCCTTCTTCAGACCCACAAAGTGCTGGATTAGCTCAGTGTTTCAGGCAGCATCTCGATAGCACAAAGTGCTGGAGTAGCTCAGCAGGTCAGGTAGCATCTCTATAGCACAAAGTGCTGGAGTCTGAAGAAGGGTCCCAACCCATATTATCACCTGTCCGTGCTTTACAGAGATGCAGCCTGACCCGGAGAGTTACTCCAGCTCTTTGTGCTTTTATTTAGCTTAATTCTAGGTTTATTGGCGAATATTCTCTTGCGTAAGTTTGGTGCGTGTGCAGATGTGGTGAAGATGTCGCTATTTAGAGCATACTGCACACCACTCTATACTGCGCACCTGTGGTCGAACTATGGAAAGACAAGTTTGCAGAGACTAAAGGTGTCATATAATGATGCCATGAGAACACTGCTAAGGAAACCTAGATGGTGTAGTGCTAGTAACGTGTTTGTGGCTGCAGGAGTCAGTACTTTAGAAGCTATCATAAGAAATCATATGTATAAATTCATTTGCAGGATAAATGACTCTAAAAATGTAATTATTGTGGCCTTGTCAAACATAAGGTTTAGCACTACACGCTAGGAATCCTAGTTGTGGAGACACTGGTATCATTGTCTCATTGTAGGACATTGATCATTCTTTTATTCTGGACTTTAATTCATGTATTGTGGTTTTTTAAATATATAATTTATGATGCTTTTATGTGATATACTTAGATTTTATATGTCATTTTTGATGTTTTTAATATGCAATGCATTTTTATGTAATGTTGCCCCTTGTCTGGACCTTGAGTCCGAAATAAAGTGTATTATTATTATTATTATTATTATTATTATTATTATTATTATTATTATTATTATTATTGCTGGAGTACAAGAAGTGTGAGAATAGAAGATGTCTCGGGTGCAACAAACTGGAACATATTCTGCTAATTATTTTTAAACATGTTAACGATATGTGCATTTGTTTGTAATACGTTAAACATGCATATTAAGATTCCCTTCAATGGATCCCCCACACTTCTATTATGCCACCATTACTCTTCTACATTCACAAATGTACAAGCCATGTTTGCAAAAACCCTTTCAGCATATTCTGATGAATCTGCTTCCATGACCAAACTACCTTGGCTCTGCAGGGTGCAGGATGGTCTAACCAGAACTTTGGTTAACTATAAGAAGACTACTACCCAGGAATTTACAAAATAATTTGGATGGCACAGTGACACAGTGGTAGAGTTGCTGCCTTACAGAGTCAGGACCCAGGTTCGATCCTGACTACGGTTACTGTCTGTCCGAGGTTTGCACATTCTCCCGGTGACAGCATGGGTTTCCTCCGGGTGCTCTGGTTCCCTCCCTCGTTCCAAAGAAGTGCAGGATTGTAGGTTAATTGGCTTCTGTAAATTGCCCCTAGAATGCAACATAGAACTAGTGTATGGGTGATCACTGGTAGGTGCAGACTCGGTGGGCCGATGGACCTTTTCCCACACTGTATCTCTGAAAAACTAGTGCGGATGCTGTACATACATTTGATAAATTAGATAAGTTTTATGCCGAATGCAGAAGTGGTTGTATTAGAATGGAAAACAGAATTCAATTACCTAATATCTTTGATCTGTTGCACAAAAATAGAACACTGTATTTTATAAGAAATAATTCCAAGCTGTTAAATATGCCTTTGTCACCACTATATGTGTGTGTGTGTGTGTGTGTGTGTGTGTGTGTGTGTGTGTGTGTGTGTGTGTGTGTGTGTGTGTGTGTGTGTGTGTGTGTGTGTGTGTGTGTGTGTGTGTGTGTGTGTGTGTGTGAGTGTGTGTGTGAGTGTGTGCCTGTGCGTGTGTGCTTGTGCATGTACATATTATCTGTGGTGCGAACAATATTATGATAATTATAAACTTTGACAACCTCATAAAGAGCCAAAAAATATTATTTGCACACATCTCCAATACTTTGGAAACTGAGGTAACCTGATGCAGGCAATTGAACTCCAGCTAGAAGGATTAGGTGAGAAGTAACTTTTTTTTTTGGAGACATACGGCTTGAAGCTATTGGCAATAACATCAAGATGTCGTGGGAAGATGAAGCATAGATTATATAAGGTGAATATTAATCCTGCTGGGCAGCCTCAGTGATGATGCAGTGCAGCTGGGTCCATTTGATCCAAGCGAGAGATTGGAACAGTTACTCTTTCAAAGGTAAGCATTAGGTTTTTGAAGTTCCAACTGCACATATGATGTGAAGATACACTAATGAGGCAGATTTTACTTAAAAAGGAAAGGCTTCCAAAAGAAATAGTCCGTTATTAATGCAGAAACATTTAGCAAGAGTTATCTCAAAAAGTGCTGAGCATTATACGCTGCTGATTCGAGCATCCCCTGTGAACTTTGTGAAGTAGGCATCTATACCGTCAAGATCCCCATGATTTTCATGGTTGTTATATTTGCACTTGAATGTCCCATTATCTACGTGCAAGGAAAGGTCAAAGGTTACTCTACATTTACCTGAATGTGTGCAGCCCCAGCAATTATTACTGTAAATATACTTTTCCATCATCACCAGAGCACAGTAGCTGCACCAACGGCAAATTCAAGTATCAAGTATCCTTTATTGTCAATCAGACTTTTCAGTCTGAACGAAATGTTGTGCCTTGCAGTCATAACATAGAATAAAATAACAAAACACACAATAAACACAGATTTAACATCCACCACAGTGAGTCCACCAGGCACCTCCTCACTGTGATGGAAAGCAAAAGTCTTAAAGTCCTTGTCTCTTCACTCCTTGTTCTCCCTCTGCGTTGAGGCGATCCAAGCTTCCGATGTTGTGACCCCGCCGGGTGATGGTAAGTAAGTCAGTCCCGCGGCTGAATCTGAGCTCCGCGAATGGGCCGGTTCAAACACCGCGGCCCGGGGCGGTCGAAGCTGCCGAAGCCGCCGCCCTCCAGTCCAGCGGACGAAGCTGTTGTTGCGGGAGCTCCGGAGATCAGGTCACCAACCTGTGACCTGCGAGCTCCCGACATTGTCGTCCACTGGGCCGAGCCTCCGAGGCTCCGAAGTCGGGTCGCCGCCGCCGCAACGCCACCACAGCCCCGAAGTCGGCCAGCCTCGTGTTGGTAAGTCCTGGCTGGCTCTGCCTCCGGAGCCTCGAGGTTGATCCCAGTTGGAGGCCGCCAGCTCTGCCATTAGGCCTCCGCAGACGGAGACGAAGACGGGGGATACGAGAAGAAAAGGTCGCATCACCCCCCCAAGGAAGAGACTAAAACAAGTTTCTCCCACCCCCCCACACACATATACAACTAAAATAAACTGAAATAAACTGTAACAACGGGACTAGAAAAACAAAAAAAGAAAAAACAAACGGACTGCAGGCGAGCCACTGCTGCTAGGGCAGTGCCGCCACTTCCGGATTTGCAATGCAGTTACTGCTTAGGCTACTCCCCCCCAAGTCATTGCCTATTTCTGTCAAAAGGACAAAGACAAAGACAGATTTCATAGAATATAGAGACTAAAAATTACAGCTCAGTTATAGTTCCTTTGGATAACAATGTCTGTGCCGAACATAGTGTCATGATAAACTAATCTCTACTGCTTGCACGTGATCCATATCCGTCCTTTCCCTGCATATCCACGAGTCCATCTAAAAGCCTCATCTGCCTCTACCACCAATCCCGGTAGCGCTTTCCTGGCACCCAAACCCTCTGTGTAAAAAACGTGCCCCACACATCTCCTTCAAATGTTGCTCCTTTCTCCTTAAAGCTATGCCTCTACTCTTTGACATTTCCACTCTGGGAAAACTGATTCTGACTGCTCTATCGATGCCTCCCATACTTTTATATACTTCTACTTATGTTGTACACCATCCTGATAATTTGATAAAGAGTAGTGTAGAATTAAACTTTGGTCACTTAAGCTGTGGTTGGAAAGTAGTTCCAAAAACATCTGTAGTTGGAAAGTTACTAGAGAGTATACTGACGGATAGGTAATACAGGCATTTGGACGGGCAAGGGCTGATTATGGATAGTCAGCATTGTTTTGTATGTGGGAGGTTGTGTCTCACAAATCCGATTGATTTTTTTGAAGACGTAACCAAAAAGGTCGATGAGGGCAGAGCTGCAGATGAATGCATGGATTTCAGTAAGGCATTCGACAAGGTTACGCATGGTAGGCTGCTCAGGAAGGTGGGATCGCATGGGATCCAAGGAGAGATAGCAAATTGGCTCATTGGAAGGAAGCAGTGGGTGATGGTGGAAGGTTGCTTCTCGGACTGGAGGTCTGTGACTAGTGGTGTGCCTCAGAGTTCGGTGCTGTTTGTCATCTACATCAATGATTTGGATGAGAACTTACAGGTCAAGATTAGCAAGTTTGCTGATGATACAAAAGTGGGTGGTTTTGCAGATAGTGAAGATGGTTGTGAAAGATTACAGCAGGATCTGGATCGATTGGCCAGGTGGGCGGAGAAATGGTTGATGGAATTTAATACAGAGAAGTGTGAGGTGTTGAATTTTGGGACGTCTAACAAGGGCAGGACCTACACAGTAATTGTAGGCCTCTGGGTAGTGTTGTAGAGGGATCTAGGAGTATAGGTGCATGGTTCCTTGAAGGTCGAGTCGCAGGTAGATAAGGTGGTCTAAAAGGCTTTTGGCACTTTGGCATTCATCAGCCATCAGAGTATTGAGTATAGAAGTTGGCAGGTCATGTTGCAGTTGTATAAGACGTTGGTGAGACTGCATTTAGAATATTATGTTCAGTTCTGGGCACCATGTTATAGGAAAGATATTATCAAGCTTAAAAAGATTCAGTGAAGATTTACAAGGATGTTGCCAGGATTAGAGGGTGTGAGCTATAGGGAGAGGTTGAGTAGGCTGGGTCTCTATTCCTTGGAGCGCAGAAGGATGAGGGTGATCTTATGGAGGTGTATACAATCATGATAGGAATAGATCGGGTAGATGCACAGAGTCTCTTGTCCTGAGCAGGGGAATGGAGGACCAGGGGACATATGTTAAAGATGATGGGGAAAAGATTTAATAGGAATCTGAGGGGTAACTTTTTCACACTAAAGGTTGGTGGGTGCATGGAACAAGCTGCAAGATGAGGTAGTTGAGGCTGGGACTATCCCAATGTTTAAGAAACAGTTAGACAGATGCATGGATAGGGCAGGTTTGGATGGATATTGACCAAGAGCAGACAGGTGGGACTAGTGTAGCTGGGACATGTTGGCCAGTGTGGGCAAGTTGGGCAGAAAGCCCTGTTTCTACACTGTATCACTCTATGACTATGACTCTAAGCTACATGCACATGTATGATAGCAGCCATATATCTTTGAATGAGGCGACTATGGAGGTACTAGATTTGCTTGAGTCGCATCAGCCAAAACTCCATATTCTAAAACAACTGCAGATTGGTAAGTACTTGTTCCCTCATCTTTCCTGAGTTTAAGTCCTTGATCACCTTATCCAGAAATTTTAAGGAACGTGTTAAGGGACATCCTTCATCAAGCGTTCCAGCTGTTTAAGAAGACGGTTGATCCTTACTTTTTCATGATGGTATAATGAAAAATAATGAAATAACGTTTTCCGTATACAGCAATGAAAGTGACAGCATCATAACATTTTGCCACAAAATTGTTGAGGATATGTGTACTTTCAAAACTCCAGCAAGAAGTTTCTGATCTGAGTTCCATGTTTGAATGAGAACCATTAAGTAAAGATTGAAGAATTATTTTCACCCACACTACTTTTTGTGTAAACTGTTGAAGTGGATTACAGTTTTCTTACAGAACCCACCTGATTTTCAATTCAACAGTTGTGAAGATTAGGCAACACTCATTAGCTTAGCACCTTGGAGAATAATTGTTCCCTCCCATCATAGAAAACATAGACATAGAAAATAGGTGCAGGAGGAGGCCATTCGGCCCTTCGAGCCAGCACCGCCATTCATTGTGATCATGGCTGATCGTCCCCAATCAATAACCCGTGCCTGCAAATTCACAACTCTCTGGGTGAAAATGTTTTATTCTCACCTCAGTCTTAAATGGCCTCCCCTTTATTCTAAGACTGTGACCCCTGGTTCTGGGTCACAAGTAGGCATATACCTACTTATTATGAAACAGAAGGAGGTCATTTGGTGCCACGAGTAGGGACATATCAGATGCCATCAAAGCAGTTATTTCAGTCCCATTCTTTCATTCTTTTTGCCACTAAGAGTTAATCACAGAAGCCAATCAACCTACCGGTACAAATTTGGGATTTGGGAGGAAACCAGAGCACCAAACAGGAATCTCCATGGTCAGAGTGAGAATGTGTAAACCACACATAGAGAGCACTTATGATAAGTTCACTCAGTTTTCTAGTGTTACGAGGCAACGGCACTAATGATAGTCCATTATAAACTAGGCAATTTCAGAAACTGAATTTTACCTCAATTACTTTTGCACGCAACCTCAACAGCCACTCACAGTGGCGCAGTGGTGGAGCTGGCGCCTCACAGTACCAGAGACCCAGATTCGATCCTGCACTCAGCTGCTGTCTGTGTGTGTTTGCACGTTCTCTCTATGACCACTTGGGTTTCCTCTGGGTGCTCCGGTTTTCTCCCATATCCCGTATATGCTGGTTTGTAGATTAATTAACCTCTGTAAATTGCCCCTAGAGTGTAGTAGGATAACTAGTGTAAATGGGTGGTCAATGGTCGGTATGGACACCGTCGTCTGAAGGACCTATTTCCATGCTGTACCTCTAACCTAAAACTCTATACTAAACCAATTATGAATGGCAATACTTTTTTACTGGAAACATTTTAAAGATTTGTACAATTGAACAGAATTGTCAATAGTATGAGCTAGGCAAGAAAAAGCAGGTTGGATAAAGTAGTTCAAGAAATGATTTTAAAAATCTATATCTCAAAAATACTTGAAACCCATGTAATAGTTGGTTGCTGTGGTGCTGTACACACTGCAGAAGTAATCTTGAGTCATAAATGGAGTTGTAATCACACTAGACAGGGCAGCATAATTTTACGCTCAATAAATAATGGGAAAAAATAAGTGGTCAGTTTGTTTTTATTATGGCAAACCAAGCAAATAGGTGAAGTAAAGATTTTTGGTAGATTCTATGAGGTAGACCGTTGAAAAATATAAATGGCTATGGAGTGGGACCACTGAATAGAACTTAGTTTTTAGGCTTAGGTTTATTATTGTCACCTGGTACAGTGGAAAGCTTTGGTTTGCATGCTATCCAAACAGGCCAGATAAACCATACATAAATATAATCAGTTCAAACTCAAATGCAAGAGCTAGAGCAAAGGGGAAGGGGAAGATTATGAAGAGGAATTTTCATGACGAGTTACAATAAAGTTTGGCAACATATTATTAAAGTTGATGCACAGGCTGCCAACTATCGAAGATGAAAATGATCAGTAAGCGATATAACCTGCCTGATTGTCCATTCCATTGATTTCCTTCCCTCCTAAAACTGTGCAAATAAAATTCAATGGGAAACAATGATCAAACAAATCATTTACTAAAATTTTAACAATTGCTGTAAACTAATCAATAACATTGCTTGTTGTAGAATATTTCCATCGTCATTAAAGTATCAATGACTTTAAGTATTAAATACAAATCTCTCAAGGTATCTTAGCTCTATATAAACACAGTATTTTATATAATCATGACTTTCCAGTCAATAATTAAGGAAGGTTACATTTCAGAGACATCTTGAGCATAGACAATGCTTGCTGCTTCTCATACTACATTAGTTGATATAAATAAACTAAATGTTCTTAAGACTGGATATGACACGTTACTTCTGGTTTCCTGGCTTACACATGGTTATCCATGTTATGCATCATCTTCTTTATGAGAAGGCAAGTTGGCAATTGTTGCTCTTTGCAAGATCAGTTCGGCCTTGCTCATAATACATAAACCACAATGCAACCATTTGGCCATTCAAATGTAAGTAATCAATTATGGCTGATACATGCCTCCAGTGTGCTTACTGAACTTTCTCCTCTAATATATGAATATTCTTAACATAAAAATCAAACAATTGTGAATCTGGAAATGTTTATCTTCCAATGTACTACTTGGGATGTGTGCTTGGCCATAAACATTATGCAATTTCACCAGTCTTCCTTCTTCATCAATTACTTTATTTTTATCACTAGGTCAGAACTTAAACTGCATGCCGCTGACTGCATAATGTTCAATTATATTTATCACTCCTCAGCAACTTAAGTGGTACACCCAAGTAATCGATAAAACTCAGGTAAGGGCTGATATTGCCAAGTTAGCTACATATCACAGAAGTGTTAGATAATGATTATCTCCGTAATGGAGAGGGTAGCCACCAACCATAGACATTTGATAACATGGGCCACGGAATTGGGGGTGGGGCTGGGGGGGGGGGGTACTGCAGCCCTCCCACTTTTTTGTCTAGACATGTTTCAATGTCTCCGGTTTGGACGAGGCGCTGCTGAGCAACCTGGCGGGGGCAGATGTGGACGGGGAGCTGGGCCTGGCGAGTGTTTGCCGGGCTGGCGAGTCGCTCGCTGCAGCTCTGGACATGGAGCAGTCTCAGTGCAAGAGTCCCGGGCAGTCTCAGTGCAAGAGTCCCGGGCCGTCGGAGGCGCTGTGCCGTTGCCGTGAGAGTCTGTGCGCCGAATTCGCCCTGGTGACCGGCATGGACCAGGCTGCTGCTCAGTACATCCTGGAGGACAACCAGTGGCTGCTGGAAGTAGGTACCAAGCACTGGGTAGAAGCGGTGGAAGATGGTGGCCTTCAAATGGGAGTGGTTGGAGAAAGCATCCTGCTAGCCTGCTAGATGCTCACTTACTGGAACTGCAGGTAAAATGTTCCCGATGTTGGGGGAGTCCAGAACCAGGAGTCACAGTTTAAGAATAAGAGGTAGGTCATTTAGGACTGAGATAAGGACAAACTTTCTTCACCCAGAGAGTTGTGAATCTATGGAATTCTCTGCCACAGAAGGCAGTATATGACAATAAAATTCGACCACTTGATTTTGAAGCATTCATGCATGTTGGAGGTACAATGTAGTCATAGAGTGATACAGTGTGAAAACAGGCCCTTCCGCCCAACTTGCCCTCACCCGCCAACATGTCCCAGCTACACTACCTGATTTTGGTCCATTTCCCTCCAAACCTGTCCAAACCATGTATCAGTCATAAGAGCCTGTCCCACATAGGCGATTTTTCAGCGGACTGCCGGCGACTGTCAATTCGCCGGCAGTCGCCTGAAAAAATGGGAACTGGAACGGCGACAGAAGGGGGGGAGGAGGAGTGGAGACACTTTTAGGAAAACAGTCAACTTTTAATAAGCCAGAGATTCACAGCTGTGAAGTTCGGCGGGCATTTAACATTACCGGTCGGTTATCCTTGGTTCTGAAAACTCGTGCTTACGTTTTTTTCCCCCAATGAGCCAATAAATGAGTCAGCAAAGGCGATTAACTAAAACTACCTATGACTACCTCGACTACCTATAACTACATGGGGACCCCACTACAACTGCACCTACGACATGATTTTCCCCATGGCGACCAATTTCTGGTCGCAGCAAATTTTTCAACGTTGAACAATTTGCGGCAACCATACTGAGGCCGCTACTAGTTCCCAGAATGTGGGAACTCCTCACGACCATGAAGGAGACTCACCAGAGTCCACCAGCGAACATGTGGTGACCATGTGGCGATCATGTGGCGAGCGCAGCGTCTGCTGCACTCGCCTAAAAAGTCGCCTGTGGGACAGGCCCTTAACTGTTTCTTAAATATTGGGATAGTCCGCCTCAACGACCTCCTCTGGCAGCTTGTTCCATACACCCACCACCCTTTGTATGGAAAAGGTTACCCCTCAGATTCCTATGAAATCTTTTCCCCTTCATCTTAAATCTGTCCTCTGGTTCTCGATTCACCTTCTCTGGGCAAGAGACTCAGTGCATTGTAATGTATATTTCTAATGCATTGTAGATTTCTCGTAAGTGTTACTTTAAAAATGTAAAGTTTCTTCAAACATATGCCCCCTTTATTAATGTCATGGTTTGAGGATTCTAAATTCAAATCAAAATGAAATATACGTCAAAAGGAGAACGCATACTTTCAAAATACTCAAAATATTCAAAAGAAAATAGCACTTGAAATTATAACACATTTTAAAGTTTTTTTTGTCAAATTTTTTGTACCGTGGAAGGCACTGGCGCCGAACCGGGGGGGGGGGGGATATATTCCCCCACTTTGTGAGGTGGGGGATGGGCTGAATTGCTATCCCCCAGTTTTTGGAGGTCGAGCAATAACAAAAATAATAACCACCTGCTCCTATCTCTCATGTAGGCCCTACATTATCTTTGAAAAACTTCAAACAAAAAGCATTGAAATCATACTTCTACAATGCACTAAACATGATTTTAATACATCAAATTATAAAAAGTCCCTACCTTGGGAGGGGGGGCGCCCACCCCCCTTCGGTCGCTCCACTCCCTCACCAGGTACTCCTAAGGCCTGTGATCAGTGATCGCTCAGCCCCCCCCCCTTTCAAAAATGCTCCGCGGCCCCTGGATAACTCTATTATTTTTGACTGGTCGGTGATTGGTCGGTGGGGGCGCTGCGAGACAGCTGCCCTGCCACCAGCGTGTTCGTCATTTCTACTTTGTTTTTTTGTTTTTTTTAGTATGTCCAAATGTGTGTTTTAATGTCTCTTGGTGTGTCTTGTGTGGCGGGTGGTGAGGGGGGAAAGGGGGGAAACGCTTTTGGTCGCCTCCTCCATGGAGAGGCGACTTTTCCCATGTTGCCTCCTTCGCGGCCTAACACCATGGATTGGTGCGGCATTTCCCAGAGTCGGGCCCGGAGCTTCAGCGGCAGGCGTAGCATGGACTTTTTTCATAGTGGAGCGGGTCGAACCCATGCCAGGGTCGCCAGAAGGTAGGGCGATCGCTGGCCCGCGGTCTGTTACAGCCTGAAGCCGCGGTCTGCGGAGCTTCTAGCCGCGCACACGCACAGCGTCCCGAGCCTGGGATCCCTCATTGGGGATCCCCGGACGAGAAGTGCTCCGACTGCAGGCCCGCAATCTTCAACATCTTGAAGCCGCAGTCTGCGGAGCTTCTAGCCACGGGCGCAGCGTGGACTTACCATCCGGAGCGGGATCCCTCGCTGGGGATCCCTGGAGAAGAGCTCCGACTGCCGGCCTGCGGCCTACAACATCCTGAAGCCGCGGTCTCCGGTAGGGAAGCACTGATTCGGGACTTACCTTCCAGTAGAGAGGGCCTGTACATCTGGCCACCCACAGCGGCAACTGCGGAGGTTTATGGCCCCGACCAAGGGGGAACAATGGAGGAGGACTGACTGTACTTTGTGCCTTCCACCACAGTGAAGAATGCTGTGGTGGATGTTTGTGTTCATTTTTTATTGTGTACTGTGTGTTCTTTTTGATTGTACCGCTGCTGGCAAGTTCATTTCACTGCACTTTATTGTGTATGTGATGAATAAATCTGATTGATTGATTGATTGATTGATTGATTGATTGATTGATTGATTGATTGATTGACAGGTAGAGTTTTTCACAGACAGCTTTTTAAACAGTAAGTAGAGGGGCTCAGTGGTAGAGTTGTTGCCTCACAGCGCCAGTGACTCGGTTTTCATCCTGACCTTGGATGCTGTCTGTACATAATCTGTATGTTCTCCCTGTGACCGCGTGGGTTTTCTCTGGGTGTTCTGTGTTTCTCCCACAGTCCAAAGTGATACACGTTAGAACGGTTAATTGGCTTCAATAAAATTGTCCAGTGTGCAGGATAGTGTTGGCATATGGGGTGATCGCTGGTCAGCATGGACTCGGTTGGCCAAATGTTCTGTTTCCGTGCTGTATCTATATCTCTAAAGGCTAAAGTCGAGTGGGTTTGGAATGCGTTGTCAGGAGTTGTGGTGGATGAACATGTGCTAATTGCATTTAAGACGTTTTTTGATTGGCACTTCACTATGCTGGGAATAGAGGGATATGGATAATTTGCAGGCAGAGAAGAATAGTTTAATATGGCGTTATGCTTGGCAGGAACATTGTGGGCCTAAGTGGCTGTTCCTGTGCTATATTCTTCCATGTTCTATCTTCTATTATAATTGTTGAATTTCCTATCATCAACAAACTTGGGACCACCATGGATCAGTAGCTTAACTGGATCAGCAATATCATTATTGTGGATAAAAGAGCAGGACAGAGACTGTGTATCATCCAATGAATGTCTCTAATCTTATACTTTGATGCCTTTTACAATCTGCATGGCACAAGAGTAATGGAATATTTTCCATTTGAGTTGATGGAAGGTAAGACACAAAATGCTGGAGTAACACAGCGGGACAGGCAGCATCTCTGGATAGAAGGAATGGGTGATGTTTGGGTCAAGGCCCTTCTTCTGAAGAAGGGTCTCGACCTGAAATGTCACCCATTCCTTCTATCCAGAGATGCTGCCCGTCCCATTCAGTTACTCCAGCATTTTGTGGCAATCTTCAGTGTAAACCAGCAGCTCCTTCCTACTCACATGATTGGTGCCCCATCTACCACCATGAACATTTATTCGCTGAATCACCCGTCAGCCATGGCTGCAACGTGTGTCATCTACAAAATGCACTTACTCACCTAGGCTACTCAAATTACACCTGCCAAAGCCTTGGCATCTAATACCAAGAAAGTCAAAGACAGCAGGTACAATGCAACACTGCCACCTGCAGGCATAGCTCCAAGTCGAACACCAAGTCAATCCTACCTCAGAAATATATAGTTATTCCTTAATTGGCACTGTATCGATAACCCGGAGCTTCCTACCTCAGAGCATTGTAGTAGTATATTTATGCAAAGAACAACTGCAGTACAATAAAGTGGGATGGCTTTTTTGTGAAAAGGACATTTGCTTGTCATTCCTAAATTGGTTTGCTCTAAATTTGAGATTTCGTTGAATCGATTGCTTTCCCAAAGAAATAATTTCTCTATATGTTCACATCTCCATTCTATCAGCTAAGCATTCTTGATGAGAACATGACGAGCGAACTTTACATGAGGAGTTATGATTCACCTACTTTTTTATTAGCAGATACCAAATATCCACCTTGGCCTGGTGTTTTGTCCCCCACCCAGAATTTTCATCAGCTGTACTCAACCATCTGTTCCAGTTATATGGGAATTCTATTGGTTTAAGGGTGTCTAGGATATTCAGTCTTAAACAAATTGTAGTAATTAACATTACTTTTAAGTATTTAAAAATGAAACATACTTAAAAGTTAACAAATTCATTCACAAAAAGCACCTAAACTAATACATAATAAAAATATAAGGTATTGTCAAATTAAAGGTGGGATTCTCTCCCCTTTACCTTAAATTTCTTCCGAAACCAATGGGGACTCGGATTTTGCACATTGTCTCACACAACATAGGACTCAAGGGGCGATAAACCAGCATGACTCTGGGGAATCTGAACAGGGCTAAACTCTCCCACTGGACCACACTTGGGACCCGGTAGCACAGCAGACCGACAAGAGTCCATTGTCTGGATCTGTAAGTCAAGTCAGTGTGAAAATCTGGGAGTTGCTTCATTTAAACAGTTGAACTCAGAGGTGAGGTGAGGACAGTACAAGAGTTGGTCAGGGGGGGGGGGGCAGAGGAACAACTGCAGGACTGTTTGGAGTCTGTAGACTGGGCAATGTTCAGTAACTCGGCAACAGACTTGAACGAATACGCCACAGTTGTTACAGACTTCATAAAGAAATGTGTGGAGGACTGCATCCCTACAAAAACCTTCCGAGTGTTTCCCAATCAGAAACCTTGGATGAACTTTGAGATCCGCACTCTTCTGAAGACCAGACACCGGGCATTCATGTCTGATGATACAGTGGTCTACAAGAAGTCCAGATACGACCTTGGTAAGGCCATCAAAAATGCCAAAAGGGAATTCTGCTCCAAACTGGAGGATGAGACAGATGTTCGGCAGCTGTAGCGGGGCCTGAATGCAATCACCTCCTACAAGGCGAAATCAGGAGGCAGTTCGAATGTCGGCGAAAAACCACTCCCTGACGAGCTCAATGCGTTTTACGCACGCTTTGATAGGGAGAATACTGATGTGCCTTCCCGAGCCCCCATTCGCTGTGATGGTATTTCAGTCTCAGTCACAGAGGCCGACGTCAGGAAATCCTTCAGAGGGATGAACCCTCAAAAAGCGCCTGGACCTGATGGTATACCCGGTAGTGTTCTAAAAACCTGTGCGGACCAACTGGCTGGAGTTTTTACGGACATTTTCAACCTCTCACTTCTGAGGTCTGAGGTTCCCACCTACTTTAAAAGGGCATCAATTATACTAGTGCCCAAGAAGACTAAGGTGACGTGCCTCAATGACTATTGACCAGTGGCACTAACACCTGTGGTGATGAAGTGCTTTGAGAGGTTGATCATGGCGCAAATCAACTCCTACCTCGACAAAAACCTGGACCCACTGCAGTTTGCTTACCGCCACAACAGATCAACGGTGGATGCGATCTCGTTGGCCCTCCACTCCGCTCTGGACCACTTGGACAACAAAAACTCATATGTCAGGCTGTTATTCATTGATTACAGCTCGGCATTTAATACAATCATCCCCTCCAAGCTGGTTACCAAACTCGCAGAACTGGGTCTCTGTGCATCCCTCTGCAATTGCATCCTCGACTTCCTAATTCACAGACCACAGTCTGTTCGTATTGGTGGAAATGTGTCAGCCTCGATAACAATTAACATGGGAGCACCTCAAGGCTGCGTGCTCAGCCCCCTGCTGTACTCACTCTATACTCATGACTGCGTAGTCGGTCATAGTGGAAACTCCATCATCAAGTTCGCTGACGACACCACTGTTGTGGGACGTATCACTGATGGGGATGAGTCAGAGTATAGAAGAGAGATCGAGCGACTGTCCATATGGTGCCAGCACAATAACCTGGCCCTCAACACCAGCAAAACCAAGGAACTGATTGTGGACTTTGGAAGGAGTAGGATGGGGACCCACAGTCCCGTTTATATCAACGGGTCAATGGTTGAAAGGGTCAAGAGCTTCAAATTCCTGGACGTGCACATCTCAGAAGATTTTTCCTGGTCCGAGAACACTGATGCAATTATTAAGAAAGCACATCAGTGCCTCTACTTCCTGAGAAGATTACGGAGAGTCGGTTTGTCAAGGAGGATTCTCTCTAACTTCTACAGGTGCACAGTAGAGAGCATGCTGACTGGTTGCATCGTGGCTTGGTTCGGCAACTTGTGCGCCCTGGAGAGGAAAAGACTACAAAAAGTAGTAAACACTGCCCAGTCCATCATCGACTCTGACCTTCCTTCCATCGAGTGGATCTATCGCAGTCGCTGCCTCAAAAAGGCTGGCAGTATCATCAAGGACCCACACCATCCTGGCCACACACTCATCACCCTACTACCTTCACGTAGAAGGTACAGGAGCCTGAAGACTGCAACGACCAGGTTCAGGAATATCTACTTCCCCACAGCCATCAGGCTATTAAACTTGGCTAGGACAAAACTCTGAACATTAATAGCCCATTATCTGTTATTTGCACTTCATCAGTTTATTTATTCATGTGTGTATATATTTACACTGATCTGTTCTGTAGTCATGCCTACTATGTTCTGTTGTGCTGAAGCAAAGCAAGAATTTCATTGTCCTATCAGGGACACATGACAATAAACTCTCTTGAATCTTGAATCTTGAAAAGTCGAGCGGGGGTTCCAATCAAGGTTGCTCAGAAGATCCAGCTAAACAATTTTAAAGCCTCAAGAAAATATTCAAATGGGTTACTCTGCTGGCGCTGTCTACTTGTCCAATGCACAACAGATCCAGTCCACAGGGAAGCTACTGGCTCATTCAGTAGAGCTGCTGCCTCACAGCTTCAACAGTTTGGGTTCAATTCTGATCTCAGGTGCTGACGCTGCAGATTCTGCACGTTCTTCCAGTGTCCCTGTGAGTTTCTTCCGGGTGCTCTGATTTCCTCCCATGTCCCAAAGATGTGTGGTTTAGCTGACGAACTGGCCACCGTAAATTGTATGGGCGATGAGTAGAATCTGGAACAATGTGGCAAGAATAAAATGGGATTAGTGCATGATCAGTATAATTATATGCTCAATAATTAGCTGAGATACAGTTGAGTATAAAGCCGGCGTCCTCATTGTATGTCTCCATGTCTATGTCTCCGTGAATTATATGGACATTGGATTCTCAAGAAGTGAATCCCTCTCTGTCCCAAGCCAACATAAGGTCATAAGGAATAAGAGTAGAATTAGGCCATTGAGTCCATCAAGTCTACTCTGCCATTCAATCATGGCTGATCTATCTCTCCCTCCTAACCCCATTCCCCTGCCTTCTCCCCATAAACTCTGACACATGTACTAATCAAGAATCTATCTATCTCTGCCATAAAAATATCCACTGACTTGGCCTCCACAGATTCACCATACTGACTAAACT
Source organism: Malacoraja senta (assembly GCA_038087875.1). Classification (NCBI taxonomy): domain Eukaryota; kingdom Metazoa; phylum Chordata; class Chondrichthyes; order Rajiformes; family Rajidae; genus Malacoraja; species Malacoraja senta. The sequence continues at coordinate 622,889 of JAXLNO010000860.1, read as the reverse complement.
AATTTCCCCTCATCTCCTTCCTAAAAGAATGTCCTTTAATTCTGAAGCCATGACCTCTAATCCTAGACTCTCCCACTAGTGGAAACATCCTCTTCACATCCACTCTATCCAAGCTTTTCACTATTCTGTATGTTTCAATTAAGTCCGCCCTCATTCTTCTAAACTCCAGCGAGTACAGGCCCAGTGCCGACAAACGCTCATTATAGGTTAACCTACTCATTCCAGGGTTCATTCTTGTAAACCTCCTCTGGACCCTCCCCAGAGCCAGCTCACCCTTCCTCAGATATGGTGCCCAAAATTGCTCACAATATTTCAAATGCGGCCTGACCAGTGCCTTATACAGCCTCAGCATTACATCCCTGTTTTTGTATAAAAGCCCTCTTGAAATAAATGCTAGCATTGAGTTTGCTTTCTTTACTACTGATTTGACTTGCAGATTAACTTTTTGGGAATCCTGCACCAGCACTCCCAAGTCCCTTTGCACCTCCGATTTCTGGAGTCTCAACCCATTTAGAAAATATTCTACACCTTTATTCCTACTACCAGAATGCATGACTCCACACTTTGCTATGCTATATTCCATCTGCCACTTCTCTGCCCACTCTCCCAACCTGTCCTAGTCCTTCTGCAGGGTCCCTGCTTTCTCTACACTACCTGTCCCTCCACCTATCATCTGCAAACTTTGCCACAAAGCCCTCAATCCCCTCAACCAAATCATTAATATACAACGTGAAGAGTAGCGGGCCCAGCACCGACCCATGTGGAACTCCACTAGTCACTGGCAGCCAACCAGAAAAATCCCCCTTCATTGCCACTCTTTGTCTTCTGCCATCCATCCAACCCGCTATCTATGCTAGTATCTGCCCTTTGATACCATGGGCTCTCATCTTCCTAAGCAGCCTAACGTGTGCAACCTTATCAAAGGCTTTCTGAAAATCTGACAACACTGACTCTCCTTTGTCTGTCCTGCCATTTACTTCTTCAAAGAATTCCGGCAAATTTGTCAAGCAAGACGTCCTCTTCACAAAGCCATTCAGGCTTTCGCCTATTTTATTGTGATCTTCTAGGTACTCTGTAACCTCATACTTTATAATGGACTCTAAAATCTTACCAACCACTGAAGCCAGACTAACCGGCCTATAGTTCCCACTATTCTGCCTTGCTCCCTTTTTGTGCAGCGGGGTATTATTGGCAATTTTCCAATCATCTGGAACCACTCCTGACTACTGATTCTTGAAATATCACTATCAATGCCTCCACAATCTCTAAAGCTAATACCCCTTAATCATCTGAAGGGCATCATCTGTAAATTGTGCATTGTTGTCCAGAGGGTTCTTGGGCTCCAAGTCCATAACTTCCTGAATGTGTCAACACAAGTAGATAGAATGGTAAAGAAGACATATAACATGCTTGCCTTCATTGTTCAGGGCTTTGAGTATAAGATGCAGGAAGTATTGATACAGCTTTATAATACTTTATTTAGGCTACATTTGGACGATTGCATGCAGTTCCAGTCACCCATTTACAGGAAGGATGTGGAGGCTTTGGAAAGGGTGTAGACGAGGTTTACCAGAATGGTACCTGATTAAGGGATATTAACTACATACAGTTTGGACAGACTTGTATTATTTTCTCTGGAGCACTGGAGGTTGTGGGGAGACCTTATGGAGGTATATAAAATTATGTGAGGCACAGATAGGGTAGACAGTCAGAACATGTTTCTCAAGATAGAAATATCAAATAGTAGAGGGCATAGCTTTAAGGTAAGAGGGACAAAGTTTAAAGGAGATGTACAGTGCAAGTTTTTTACACAGAGGGTGGCGAGTGCATGAAACGTGTTGCTTGGGGTGGTGGTTGAGCAGATACATTAGTGGTATTTAAAATGTTGTATTTACATACTGATATGCAGGGAATGGAGGGATATGGATTATATGCAAGCAGATAAGAGTTGGTCTTGGCATCATGTTTGGCACAGACATTGTGGGCAAAAAAGCCTGTTTTTGTTCTTGTTCCTGTTCTATGTTCTACATCCAAGATTCTCATCTCAATTGTTAATCAGCAGCCCGTGTTATGAGGAGGCATTTATGAATTTTATTTGTGAGACAAATTATCTCCTAAAATGCACCATCAAAGCTTGCACATTAGTCGCATAAGGGTTACATTCGCAGAGAAAGAATAGTAGGGTAACTTCAGGCCAACACGTTTACATTCTTCAACACTACGCAGTACTCTTCAAACCTCGGAAAGACACAAAATGCTGGAGTAACTCAGCAGGTCACACAGTATTCCATGGATAGGTGGTGTTTTGGTTCAGGACCCGTTTCGGGTTGGGAATAGAAGAGTCCCAACCCAAAACGTCACCTATCCTTTATCCTTTTCCTTTTATCCTGTATCTGTACACTGTGACATCTCGATTGTAATCATGTATAGTCTTTCCACTAACTGGATAGCATGCAACAAAATTGTTTATTACTGTACCTCAGTAAAATTGATAATAAACTAAACTAAACTATCCATATTCCCCAGGGGTCCTCCCTGTTCCACTGAGTTACTCCAGCATTTTGTCTTTCCTTGATAAACTGCGGTTCCCTGTTTCTAGTCTTGAAACCTTCCATGGTATTCGGGGTATTTCAGTAGCAAGGAGATCTTAATGTTTACATACAGATAAAATTGAACATGTGAACATATTTATTGTGTGTTAAACACAAGAGCAAAAAAACAAATTCGACCTGAAATGTCATCTGTCCATTTCCCCTCCACGGATACAGCCTCTCAAGTCAAATTATTCCAGCAGTGTTTTTTAATTATTTGATACATGTTCCTGCCAATTAGAATGAACATCAACGTGATTCGTACCCACTGAGTCCTACTCCCTAAACTAACTTTGGAAAGTGTCCAGTAATATTGCATTTCTGTTTGTGTGGAATAAAATATACTTGAAGATGTTAATGCAGCATTAATCTCATTTAATCATATTCACTAATGTCATAAAACATTATTTGAACATCAAAACTAGATTACAATCTCAGTGTTACTTTATTGCACGTCAACTGGTATGAAGTATGGTATAGTTATTAGAATTTTTTTATTCTAAATTGGGTCCTTGCAGGTTTGATGGTGGCAGTTATGATTGATGTCCCAGTTCTTAACTTACTTGCCTTTGACATGCAATACTCACAATGAAAGATTAATGATAAGAATGTAATCAATGCAGGTTGATGGAGCAATACCGATTTCCAGGATAGTGTATTATCAATAAGTTGTATACATGTAACTAGACGTTGATAAGGATAATTAATGGCAGTTTAATATCTATTCTTGCCCACCTGTGTGAGGATAGCCTGCAGCAAACACAACACCTTACATCAAGGGGACAACTATTACCAATTGCAAGTCGTAGAATGAAAAATAATTAGAAAGTCACAAATAAACGAAGCAGAAATGATGATCAAAATAATACAGCAAGCCATAATACATTATTGAAAAGATTGCTAATAATACTCAAGATTAATTCTCAGTGATTTAAACTGTCACCTAATTTTCTTGATAAGATTGTTATTTTAGCAATCCTTTCTTCTTTGTGTTGTGATTTGATGATGTTGATCTACGTACCTGCAGTGAAGTTGTGAATATTTCTTGAGACTAGTTCCTTGCTGAATGTGTTCAGACATTGGTCAAGAAGCTTTAATTGCACAGAGAGAATCTCTCTCAACTCGGGAGTAGGTATTTATAAAACTAAGTGGATTTAAAAATTTATTGCACATAAGGTATTTTCTTTTATGTTTTGGGTGGTGATATTTTCTGCTAATCAAGAGGAAAAGGATTTACACAAGGGACCGGTGCTGTCAGCAGCAAATATTTGCAGGTTATAAATAACTGCAGAGCGAGGTATTTGAGTCCACACTGTTTCTGGTCTGATCCAATCACGTAGCTCAGTGTGATTTTCAAGAGCGCACCTGCACTGCATCAATGTGACATTTCCATTTTCCACACTGTTGTGAATGAGATTACCAATGCAATGTTACCCTATCCCAAATTACAAGCTACTTACAGCTCTGAACTCATGCCCATGAGCAAACACTCGGCCCTGCATGAATTCATCACACATGGAAGCCTCCCCGTTAATGGAGAAGCAAGAATTTGACCTCATCATTCTGGGCTGACAGGACGTTATAAAAATGCCACTATGTGACTCGCTCCTCCTCAAGAGTATTTCGAAAATCATTCTTCAGTTTTAGAGATCAGCATAGAACAGTAGGAACTGAGAGTTTCCATGGTAACGCGGCGCTATATTGCTGAAATTTTACAGTAACAAGCATTTTTAGCTCATTTGAGCACATTACCCTGTGTCATAAATAAGTGGTGCTGAGTGGTTGCAGGTGCTCTGATCATTTATTTAAAAAGTTAATTGTAATCTTATTTGTTTTTAAGCTTCACAGTCATTGTATGATGGAAATTAAGCAGAGCACTTTTGAGAAGATGACTCATTCAAAGTCTAGACATAAGCTGACGTGCACCACATCATGTAGGATTGGGAGTCATATCATTGTGAGCAATAGACTTGACAAACAGCACAATGCCACGAGTAAATCCGCTACATGACAACTGTTGTCTGATTAGCAATTGGAATTGCATGATATGAATGAATGAACATTGTTCTATGGAATACAAGTGAAGAGTAGTTAAAAAAAAAGATTACAGACAATCTCCCACTCCCTGAGTTCACTTATGGGCCTGTCCCACTTAGGCGACTGGAACGGCGACTGTCAGAGTTGAACACACACACACACATTGCTTCCTTCACCAACCCATTATGCAGGCAGGGGACAGGGCAAGGAGGGGGAATGCTGACTGAGTGTAATTCACACAGTGGAAAGCCAATTTGATGCAGACACACACCGCGATGAACAGGAAGGTTGGCGCTGTAATTAAGATGGTGAAAGCACAGTGTACAGGAAGGGTCGCGTAAATCCTTTAAAAGAGGGGGAGAAGGGGGAGGAGTGGAGACAACTTTTAAGAAGCCAGAGATACACAGTTGTGAAGCTCGGTGGACATTAACGTCCTTGGTTCTGATTACGTTTTTTTCCCCCAATGAGCCAATGAAATTCACCGGTCAGCACAGGCTACAACCTAAGAGAACCTTCGACCTCCTGGCAACCCACTGGGACCTCCTTGCAACCCACCTACGGCACGAGAATTCTCGCTACTCTCCATGGCGGCTACATTCTGGTCACCGCTAATTTTTCAACATGTTGAAAAATTTGTGGCGACCATAATGAGGCCGTGACTTTTTCGCAGAATGCAGGAACTCCTCACAACCGTGAAGGCGTCTATCCGGCAACTACCCGCAAACATGTGGCAACCATGTGGTGACCGCATAGTCTCCTGCAGTTGCCTAAAAAGTCGCCTAAGTGGGACAGGCCCATTAGTATTTTACAAAAGCCATAACACAACAGGAAAACGTTGTTATACAAGCATTAGATAACCATCCATAGCAACTACATTATAGCTTTGACTGCCCTCTCTGCAGTAGCCATGTTTTGCATAGTCAATACAAGTTCAACAGTGATGTAGCAGGTAGTGCAGGTGCTTCACAGTCCAGGGACTGCCCATGGGGAATCTATACATTCTTCATGTTTTCACAGAATCTTTGCTTTCTACCCCTATCCTGCAGACATGCTGGTAGGTAGGTTAACTGGTTATTATTGTAAATTGCCCATAGTTTAGGTGGGTGATTGGAGAATAAAGATGGAGTTGATCATCACAGACAATGGTATAACAAGGAAATAGGTGAGGGAAGGGGATCGATGGGTTTCCTCTGTGAATCTGCACAGATTTTGTTGCCCAAATGTCCTCTTTTGTTGTATGGACGTATAAATATAAAAACATTTTGCTCAAAATATGAGTTCATCAAATTCAAGTTAAAAATTGCAGTGAAATGTTGAATAGAACCAAAATTACACAATAAGTAAATGTATTCAATGTTAATCAAAAAGTCATAAATGTGCAAGAGTGCAAAATGAGATAGTTTAATATTAATGTTATGAAAATTATATCAATGCAATTGCTTTGAAGCGGATGAGGTTAGCTTCCTGCCACACTTGCCAGAATTCAGAATAGTAATGACCTGGGTTCTCTTTTTGGTGCAGTGATGGAATAAGTAGTAATATTGATCAATGATTTGCATGATTTCTCATAGAGTCATAGAGCATGGAAACCTGTTTGCATACAGCATGGAAACAGGCCCTCCAGCCCAACTTGCCCACGGTAACCATCATGTCCTGCCAACACTAGTCCCACCTGCCTGCGTTGGCCCATATCACTCTAAGCCTATCCTATCCATGTACCTGTCTAAATGTTTCTTAAAAGTTGCGATAGTACCTGCCTCAACTATCTCCTCCGCCAACTCATTCCATACACCCATCACCCTTTGTGTAAAAAAGTTACCCCTCAGGTTCCTCTTAAATCTTTCCCCCCTCACGTTAAACCTATGTCCTCGGGCTCTCAATTCCCTTACTATGGGCAAGAGACTCTGTGTGTTTACCCGATCTATTCCTCTCAATATATTATTCACCTCTATAAGGTCACCCCTCATCCTCCTGCGCTCCAAGGAATAGAGTCCCGTCTTGCTTAATCTCTCCCTTTAGCTCAGGTCTTCGAGTCCTGGCAACATCCTCATAAATCTTCTCTACATCTTTCCAGCTTGTCACCATCTTTCTTATAACAGGATGCTCAAAACCAAACACAATATTCTAAATGTGGCCTCACCAATGTCTTATAAAACTGCAACTGGACCCCCCAACTTCTATACTCAACACTCTGATTGATGAAGGCCAAAGCTGTCTTGACCATCCAGCCTCAATGACTAGCTGTTCCATGACTGAGTGATTACTACACGTTCAGTGTTACTTGAATGCTGAGATTCAACAGAGTTACTTTAGTAACATATTTATGGGTGGTGTGTAGTTTCTCAGTAAGCAAAAGATGACTGAGTCACCGAATTCCACAAGGAAAATCGAGCCATAATATGGTTCAGAATCTCAAACTGCTTTCATAGTATTTGACCTGGGTGCAAACCAACATCATACTGATTATTTCTTTAGCCATTTCTTTCCTTTCAGGAAACAGCAAGAATGAAGATTTGCAGTACTGATTATGATATAATATTATCTTATACGTTTAGATGATTTTAAGGTGCCTTATTTCCTGGCTCACTTTGAGAAGAATTTTCACATTGAACAATTTGAACTGCAAGCAATGGTGCATTAGAAATTGACCAGGTAAGTCATGAATAAGCTCCATTGTGCTGGTTAATAGCCTTCATCACTATTATTGTAGGCCTTCTCAATAATATACTCAACTGGATATTACTCTCAAGAGCACTATTTCCTTCAGGATTTAAACTACCAGTTCATTGTGACTAACACTGCACTCTTCCAAAAGCTCACAGATTTCCAAACAGTATAGTTCTAATTTTTCAAAGGATATCTAGTATCTGACTTTGGTTCACTCAGTAGGGTGATAAAGGATAATTGGGTTTTGAATTAACAATAAAGGTATCTTATAATAGGAATAGATAAGGTAAATGCACAACCCCATAGGCAGGCAGATTCCCCACGCATATACAGACAGAGGTTGTCTGGAATGTGCTATCGTAAACATGGTTGCAATAATATTACAGGCAGTATTGATTACATGATATATCCTTAAAAGTGCGGCCAACCCAATTTTAAATATGTAATTTATGTTATCTTCCCCCTTTAATGGAGAAAACCAAAAGAAAAAGACAAACATACAAAATATATATCTAATTCAGACAAAATAAATGCTGGAGTAACTCAGTGGATCATGCAGCATCTCTGGAGAGATGCATGGTGGCGCAGCCGTAGTGTTACTTACAGTGCCAGAAACCAGGATTTGACCCTGACTGCGGATGCTTGTTTGTACGGAATTTGTGCGTTCTCCCCGTGACCTGCGTGGGTTTTCTCTGGGATCTTCGGTTTCCTCCCATACTCCAAAGGCATACAGGTTTGTAGGTTACTTGGGTTGATGGAATTGTTAATTGTCCCTAGTGTGTGTAGAATAGTGTTAATGTGCGGGGATCGCTGGTTGGTATGGACTCGGTTGACCAATCTTCATGATCCTGACGGTGTACCTTTATGAATCTTAGCTGCTAGTAGCTGCTGTTCTGTACAACTTCAAGTGTTGATGTGACTTCTTTCTGGTCTACTGTCATGGCATCCATATCATACCTCTCCTTATTCTTTGTGTTCATCAATCCCAGAGATCATCGTCAAGCAGGCTTTAGTGTAATCTTTTTGTACGTCGCACTGCAAATGCACCTCCTCTAAATCATTGACTTGGTTTGGAAGAGTGTAATACAATGCTACCAAGTCAAAATGAAAGAGATGGTACCAGTTGCTCATGTCAATAATACCTCAGTTACGGCAATCATGCGATCACCAGGGGGGCCACATGATTGGCAGCCCCGCCAACAGTCTGTTTGTTTTTTCGCCTATTTTAATTTTTAGTGTATGTTCAAAGTCTGTGTAAATGTTCTCCAGTTTATTTTATGTGGGGGGGGAGGAGGGGGAGGGGGAGGGGTGGGGGAGGGGGGGGGGAGGGGGAGGGGGAGGGGGAGGGGGAGGGGGAGGGGGAGGGGGAGGGATCGGGCGAAACCTTATTTCCAGTTTCTTACCTTACCGGAGATGCGATTAATTTTCGGATCGCATTCTCCGGTCGCTCTGCAGCCTACCATCGATGGAGCTGGAGGCCTCCTTGGACTGACCTTTGGCCCCAGCGCGGAGGCATGGACTTAACATCAAAGTCGATCCATTGCCTGAGATCACTCCAGTCATGGCCTGCAGACTTTACATCGGGAGCTCGCAGTCTCGGGAGAGGCCGTGGATGTCGGGAGCTCCAAAGTCGCGGAAGGTTTGACCAGCTCCGATGCGGGGTTCGATCGTCCGGCGCGAGGGAGCTGACATCCTCCGATGCAGGAGCTGATCACCTTGACGTGGATGGCCCACTGCCGGCTACGGGAGTCAAGATCATCCCGTTAATGGAGAGCTCGAGGCTCCCGACCGCGAGAGAGCAAAGGGAAGAGATTGAACTTTTTTCACCTTCCATCACAGTGAGAAATGTGGAGGAGTCACTGTGATGGATGTTTATGTTAAAATATGTTTTGTGTGTTCTGTTATGACTGACTTGGCAAATTAAATTCCTCGTATGTTGCAAAACATACTTGGCTAATAAAGTATTATTGTGATTGTGATTGTAATTGGGATTGTTGAACTACACAACACACTGATACATGTCTCCTTGTTACCTCATTTCTGAAAGATCATGGCCAGTCTCTGGTATTTGAATCCAGGCACAGGGATCAAATTGCTCCTGTAATTCTGATGTCTCAGTACCTTTCTTTCCAAGATATTGGAGGATAGCTAACAATATGAATCAACTATGTAGAGACAGGGAGTCTGTGGGATGTCAAGAGTCAAGTGTTTTTATTGTCATACTCGACCAAGTGGGACCCGTTGGGTCCCTGTCACATGGGAGGCCAGGTCTCCCCAAAAAACCCGTCCCCCCTATGCAATATTGGACCACTCACCCACTCACCCACCATGGGAGATCTGGTCCCCCAATGCAACCCATTCCCCAATGTAAGTTTCCATCACTCAACCGTTTCCCCAACGCAACCCGTTCCCCCAATGCAATATTAGATCACTCATCCATAGCACCCAACTGTGTAGGTTGGCACATTTGTATCGCAATATTCGACCACTCACTCATAGCACCCACAGGATGCCTGGTCCCCCAATGGAACCCGTTCCCCAACGTAAGAATCCACCACTCACCCATTCCCCCAACACAACCCGTTCCCCTAATGCAATATTCCACCACTCACCCATAGACCCCAACTGTGCAGGTCGGCTCATTTTTTCAACCTCCCTCATTTTAAACTTTTAAAAAATGCAATTGCACTAACATTTTGTTATTATTTAATGTGATGTACAGTAGGTGCCACTGACAAGGCCATTAAACCTTGCTGTGGCTTTGCAATCACATATGTGCTGGGTTAGGCAGACAGATTCTTCCCCTGAAGGACATTTGCTGTCAAGGACTCAAGGCCTGGGTTAGCAACATTGAATTCTGACATCATAGCTGGTAACTGCCAGTTCAGATTTTAAGAAATCCTTCTCAAAGTGGGGTTTTGTACATTTTTAAATGTCAATAACTTGGGAAATATAACAACAATCTGAACAAAACTTGACACAAACAGCCACAGGACAATGGTGAGTAAGGTGGTGCAAATATTGTAGTGCTATTGAATACCATTGTGGCATAGGTGCAGGATCACAATTACAGATAGACACGCACGCACGCATAGAAACAAGATGAGAATTTTAGTAATATACTAAGCTAAGTGGGACCCATTGGGTCCCAGGTTCACACAGGAGGGCTGGTCCCCCAACGCAATATTCCACCTCTCCACCAATTCCAATATTGGTGGGGAGGGGGGGGGGTGGTTCTGGAGTGCTAGCATGGGTGTTGTGGGGCAGATCAAGTCAAGTCAAGCAAAGTGAGTGCTGGGCCAACAATCCATTTCAATCCATTTCATGTCAAGTCAATCGATTGCAAGTCAAGTCAAGTCATGCACAGGGCAGGTGGGGCCAGCCAACAATACAATCAATTTGCTTTCATTTCAGGTGAGCTCAAGCAAAGCAAAGTCAAAGCAAAAGCAAAAGCACAGGGCAGACGGGGCCAGCCAACAATACAATCCATTTGATTTCATTTCAGGTGAGCTCAAGCAAAGCAAAGGCAAAGCAAAAGCAAAAGCAAAAGCACAGGGCAGGCCAAACAACTCATTTCATTTCATTTCCATTTCCATTTCAATTTCAAGCAAAGGGTAGCCAAACAACTCATTTCATTTCATTAAGGGCTATCAAATCATTTATTGCAAGCACATTAACGGTTAACAAATCATCATTCATTGCAAGCACGTTGCTGGCTAACAAATCATTTATTGCAAGCACATAAAGGGTTAACCACATAAAGTACATAACCACATAAACCACTTAACCACATATACCACATAAGCACATAAAACACATAAACGGTAGACTCACAGCAGAATCACAGTTGTGGCCTCTCCCTCGCAATCTTCCAGAGTGACTGACTCACATCGTGGTATCTGGGGTTTTATAGTCCTGCCCCCCCCCCCCGGAAGGGGTGTTACCTTCATCATGGTGATTGACAGGCGAGAGGACCAATCAGCTGATCGCATGATTTTTTTAACATTCATAACTTTTTTATTTTTCATCGATCGGAAAAATCCTTTGGGCTGCCTCAGCGGAGGAGGACTGTGAGTAAGATGGCCAAAAATCATAGCGATATATGGTAGCATTTTTTCTAAAATCAATATACAGCGCAGACAGGAAGTGGTCAAGATGAGACTTTTAGTTATATAGGTAGATGTCCCAAAACAGAGCAATGCAGCAGTACAAGATAATCAGAACCATATTCTCAGTGTGGATTTGTGAAAACCAAAGGGCTTAGCTTTAAGGTGAGAGTGGAACATTTTAAAGGAGATGTGCGGGGCAACTACTTGCAGCAGCACAACAGATTGTGTAAACATTGAAGATACTGTATTTAGGACTATGATGGCAATGGGGATGAAACTGCTTCTAAGTCTGGACAGCTAGGCTTTCAAACTCCTGTATCTTCCCCCAGAAAGTGAAAGAAAGAAAAGGGAATGGTCAAGATCACAGGCACCCTTGATAATACTTCCAGCCTTTTTGATGCAACAGACCATGAAGATGAACTGGATGGAAACAAGTGATGAGCCTGTGACGAACTGGGCTGTTTTCACCACTCTTGGCTGGTTCAGTCAGTCAAGAGCACAGCACTTGTCATACCAAGCTGACATGCATCCCATCAGAATACTTCCCGTAGTGCATCTGTAGATGTTTGAAGGAATTCTCATAGGGCTCCAAATCTTCTCAGATGCTAAAGAAAGTAACTACATAGATGTGTTTTTTTGATCAGTGCATCTGTGTGAAGGGACCATGTTATGTTGCTGGTGATAGAAATGCCTAGGAACTTGAAACAGTTGACCATCTCCACAGCAGTTTTGTTGATGAATCATTGCATCTTAAATGCCACAATGATATCTGTTTCCATTACCACTCCTGGCAGCATGTTCCAGACACCCAGTGTAAATTACTTGTCCCGCACATCTCCTTTAAAATATTCTGCTCTCACCTTAAAGCTATGCCCTTTCGTTAAGGCATATCCACACTGAGTAAAAGGATCTGACTATCTATCTTGTCTATGTCTCTCATAATTTTCTACACTTTTATCAGGTCCTCCCTCAGCCTTCAACTCTCCAAAGAAAATAATGCAAATTTGTCCAACCTCTACTTATAGATGATATGCTCTAACCCAGGCAGCAACCTTTTCTGGACACTCTCCAAAGCCTCCACATACTTCATGTAATGGGGTGACCAGAACAGGACACAATACTCCAAACGTAGCCTAGCCAAAGTTTTAGGAAACTGCAACATGATTCTTATAGTAAAAAACAGGGTTCTGTTCACCCCTCTGCTTTTTTAGATCAGCAATGAACTCACATCTTCTAACACATTTATAACGTTAGATGAAGGGATCGAGACCCCATCCTCTCCCACCCCAACACATTCACAACTCTATCTTTTGGTTCTTAAACAAAATAACATTGTGGAACTCAAGGTATAACAATAGCAATGTGCCAATATACATTTCCTATTAATACAGAGCAGTTTTGACAATTTGTCAAACAACTAATCTGACTGGGTCAGGGAAAGGGTTGAATTACTGCATCGTCCTATTGATTCCCTGAAAAAAAGCAAACAAAGTTATTCTGTAGACTGTTCACTCTTGGGCATTAAGAATATAAGATGGATCTTCCAATAAAGATAATAACATGTCCACAATGCTGATTCTATTAATATGCAAAAAGGCAATAAGTAGAGAGAACAAAAATATATATATCTTGAGTTATTTATCACCACAACTTGCTGGTATAATTATACTGCCTTGTTGCACAAACTAACATCATCCAGCCCTTGGCCTCCCTATTTTGTTTAAGAACCTACTGACTTATACATAAATGTTCCATTAATCTCACACCAGAAAGTTAAACCATGAATAATAAGACAAAATGTGCCCTTTCAAAAATCTGGTAATTGTTAATACTATAGCAATTAACCTCTTTAACCCAGAAAGGGAACCAACATGAAATCTTATTCCTTGAGTCATTATTTGTTCTCAGAGAATTAAACCAAAATGAAGTTTAGAATTTTTGACAGTTTTTTTATCTCCCTGTTATTCTCTTTCCTGGTTTTTGGAGTTTCACTTCAATTTGCTTTCTCAAATTCACCCTGTTTCTGCTCCCTTTCTCTCTATCTCGCTCAGTCAATATATTCCAATAGTTATGAAATTACAGTATTTGTCCCATTATTCACAAATGCCCCTGGGGTCCCATTTTCTTCATTCTATCTTTACCAGCTCATGTTTCCATTCAATTAATTTGCAAACGTTTTTAAGACGTAATTGATAAGTTCTTGATTTGGAAGGGTGTCATAGGTTACAGTGCGAAGACAGGAGAATGGGGTTGAGAGGGAAAGGAGATCAGCCATGATTAAATGAAGGAGTAGACTTAATGGGTTGAATGGCCTAATTCTGCTTCTATGTCTTACCTTATTTAAAAAATTGGGGCTGAAGCTACGACAAAAGTTCACGAGGTTGTGTCATGAGATTGTCTACCCCAACAAGACCACTAACATCCCTATGCTCTGCAACTCTTTCAATTGATTTAGTTGGGAGATCAAATGGGCAATGCCTATTAAAACAAACTTCTCCCACACTTTGGCTGCAGCACCCAAAGTTAAGATTCTCATTCTTACATTAAACTTTTCTTTATTTCCATATCTTCTTAGTCCTGCATCCTGCATCCAATACAGGGCTCTTGTTCAGGGGCCTTGGCAAAAATCGTTGTGTCCTCTCTAGCCACAGGTGAAGTCCCAGCGAATTGGAGAGTAGCCAGTTATAGGATGGTGAGCTGCACATCAGATGTAGGGAAGCTATTGGAGTGTAGGAGACAGGCAACATATTCAGTGTAGTCATGTGGACCGAAGAGCCTGTTTCGGTGCTGAACTGTTCTGTGTTCTATATGGTAAAGGGGATCTCCAAGAGAGATATCCGGGAAGATATGGACAAGAACTTGCTGAGGATAATGAAAGCACAATAACTCGAAGGCCACTAGTAATGACATCAAGACTGCAATAACATAGACTAGTCAACCTCATTGTTGATTTGGCTACTTCAATTAGTATTTCAGCTTGTCAACACAAGAGTAGTTTTCTTTTGATTTTGAGTCATAGATTCATACAACACAGATTCTGGCACTTCAGCATAACTTGTACATGGTGATCAAGATGTCCACCTGTGCTAAACCCACTGACCAGTGTTTGACTCATAAACCTTTGTAATCGATGTTCCTGCCCAAATGCCTTTTATGTCTGAGGTTTCGGCCCGAAGCGTTGCCTATTTCCTTTGCTCCATAGATGCTGCCGCACCCGCTGAGTTTCTGTCTGCCTTTTATATGTTGTTATTGTACCTGCCTCCATCAATTTGCACTGGGAGCTTGTTCCATATTATGCATTACCCTTTGTATGAATATGTTGCTTCTCAGTTCTCGACAAAATGGCCGCACTATCTCCTACATTCGAAGGAATAAAGTCCTAGCTTGCACAAGCTACGATTGGTATTTGTTTACTGCTAGCACGTACCAAAATACAGTGAAAAACTGTTTCTGTGTTATCCAGTTAAATTATACTATATATGAGTATGATCAGGCCATATATAAGTACAACAGATAATGCATATTTTCCTATAACTCTCTCAAGTCCTGGCAATATCCCTGTAAATCTGTTCTGCACTTTTTCTGGCTTAATATCACTTGTCGTATAGCAGAGTGACGAAAACTGAACACAATGCTACAAGTGCAGTCTCACCAACGTCTTATACATCTGCAACATAATATCACAATTTGGCTTGACAACGCAATTGGCTGGATTGAGTCCCAACAGCATCCTCGGGACCAGTGCAGGCCAGTTGACATAGATATTCACAGATGTCTATAACCTTTCACCAATCTAATCTGATGACCACATCTGCTCTGTGCCAAAGAAAAATAAGGTAGCAAGCTTTAATGATCAGGACTAGTGACTCTGACATCCAGTATCATGAAGTGCTTCGAGAGACTGGTGTTGGTGTATATCAACTCCAGCCTCCCAGATAAATTTGATCCAATGCAGCTTGCTTACTGTTGCAATAGGCCCACCACAAATGCCATCTCACTAACCCTAAACTCATCGTCGGAACACCAAGACAAGGACACCTATGTTAAACTCCTATTTATCGACTATATCACAGCCTTTAACATCACAATTCCATTCAAATTCATCTCCAAACCCCTGGACCCAAGGGGTTGCCCTCTGCCACAGGATCCTTGACTTTCTGGCCCACACACCACAAATCAGTGAGAATAAGGAAAACACATCCTCCACAATAATTCTCAATGTCGGTGCCCTGCGAGGATGCATTCTTGATCCTCTATTATATACCGTTTACACTTATGAGTGTATGGCCATATATGACTCTAACTCCATCCACAATTTTGCAGGTGACAGCAATGTGGTGGATGGATCCTAAAGATGTATTAAAAGGATTTACAGGAAGTAGATAGAGAACTTAGTAACATGGTGTCAGGACAACAACCTCAGGAAGCATGGTGGAGGACATGCCCCAGTCAGTATCAATGGTGTTAAATGTGTTGAGAGCTTCAGGTTTCTTGGCATAAATATTGCTGATGATCCGTTAGATGCAACGTGGAAATAAAACTGTTGTATTGCACCACTGCTTGGTCTGGGAACAGCTCTGCCCAAGACCACAAGCTATTGCACAGTTGTGAATGTAGCCCAGTCCATCACATTGACCACAATCCCCACCAAAGACTCCACCTGTACTTAACACTGCCTTGAAAAAGTGCCCAACATAAACAAAGTCTTGACCAACCCGGCTATTCTTTCTTCTTCCTGCTCCCATTGGGCAGAAGATACAGAGGCCTGAAAGTGTGCACCGCCAAACACCAACAACTTCTTCCCCTCCATTATCAGGCTTCTGAATGATGCTTTCATTAGCTGGGGTAATGCCTGATTCACCTCTGGCCCATTGTAGACATTGGACTATGTCTCTGGAACAGATGCACTATAATGCTGAGAACTATATTCTGCATTCTGTATTTTTTCCTTTGCTCTACCTATTGTACTTGAGTTTGACGATTTTATTTATATACTAGACAAAGTATGACCAGTTGGGTCCGATTCTCACGGGAGGCCTGGTCTTCCAACGCAATATTCCACCACTCACCCATAGCCCCCAACTGCGCAGGCACGGTTGACTCATGGCTTTCAGGACTCGCTCACTGCCTCACGGCTTTCTGGACTCGCTCACTGACATGGCTTTCTTTAATTGCTCACTGAATCAAGGCTTTCCGGGCTTGCTCACTGATTCACGGCTTTCTGGACTCGCTCACTGACTCATGGCATTCTGGACTCGTTCACTGCCTCACGGCTTTGGACTCGCTCACTGACTCACGGCTTTCTCGACTTGCTCACTGACTCACGGCTTTCTGGAGTCACTCTGACTCACAGCTTTTGGGAATCATTCACGGCTTTCTGAACTCACTCACAGCTTTCTGGACTCACTCAAGGCTTTCTGGACTCACTCAGGGCTTTCTGGACATTCACGGCTTTCTGGACTCACTCACGGCTTTCTGGACACTTACTGACACGACTTTCTGGACTCACTCACTGACGCACAGCTTTCTGGAATCACTCACCGCTTTCTGGACACTCACTGACACAGGGCTTTCTGGACTCAATCACTGACACACTGCTTTCTGGACTCACTCGCGGCTTTCTGGACACCCCCTCACTGATTCACGGCTTTCTGGACGCTCACTGGCTAACGGCTTTCTGGACTCACTCTGACTCACAGCTTTTGGGAATCATTCACGTAGCAATGTTACAAAATTTTGAGATTTAAAAAATCAAGTCTGCAATTTATCCCATCAGGTAAAGCATAAAAATAAGTTTAATTTGACACCTAATTCACTTTCATATCTTCAGTATTAAAAAAAGGTATGGCCATTTTCATACTCGGAAATTAGCATCTTGTTCCCTATTTTCCATTGATTTACAGTGGCTTGCAAAAGTTTTCATACCCCTTGAACATTTCCACATTTTGTCACGTTACAACCACAAACGTAAATGTATTTTATTGGGATTTTATGTGATAGACTAACACAAAGTGGTGCATAATTATGGAGTGGAAGATAAAATGATACATCGTTTTCAAATTTTTTTACAAATAAAAAACTGAAAAGTGTCGCGTGCAAAAGTATTCAGCCCCCCTGAGTCAATACTTTGTAGAACCACCTTTTGCTGCAATTACAGCTGCAAGTCTTTTGGGGTATGTCTCTACCAGCTTTGCACATCCATAGACTGAAATTGTTGCCCATTCTTCTTTGCAAAATAGCTCAAGCTCAGTCAGATTGGATGGAGAGCGTCTGTGAACAGCAATTTTCAAGTCTTGCCAGAGATTCTCAATTGGATTTAGGTCTGGACTTTGACTGGGCCATTCTAACACATGAATATGCTTTGATCTAAACCATTCCATTGTAGCTGTGGCTGTATGTTTAGGGTCGTTGTCCTGCTGGAAGGTGAACCTCCGCCCCAGTCTCAAGTCTTTTGCAGACTCTAACAGGTTTTCTTCCAAGATTGCCCTGTATTTGGCTCCATCCATCTTCCCATCAACTCTGACCAGCTTCCCTGTCCCTGCTGAAGAAAAGCATCCCCACAGCATGATGCTGCCACCACCATGTTTCACAGTGGGGATGGTGTGTTCAGGGTGATGTGCAGTGTTAGGTTTCCGCCACACATAGCGTTTTGCATTTAGGCCAAAAACTTCAATTTTGGTCTCATCTGACCAGAGCACCGTCCTCCACATGTTTGCTGTGTCCCCCACATGGCTTGTGGCAAACTGCAAACGGGACTTCTTATGGCTTTTTTTCAACAATGGCTTTCTTCTTGCCACTCTTCCATAAAGGCCCGATTTGTGGAGTGCACGACTAATAGTTGTCCTGTGGACAGATTCCCCCACCTGAGCTGTGGATCTCTGCAGCTCCTCCAGAGTTACCATGGGCCTCTTGGCTGCTTCTCTGATCAATGCTCTCCTTGCCCGGCCTGTCAGTTTAGGTGGATGGCCATGTCTTGGTAGGTTTGCAGTTGTGCCATACTCTTTCCATTTTCGGATGATGGATTGAACAGTGCTCCGTGAGATGTTCAAAGCTTGGGATATTTTGTTATAACCTAACCCTGCTTTAAACTTCTCCACAACTTTATCCCTGACCTGTCTGGTGTGTTCCTTGGGCTTCATGATGCTGTTTGTTCACTAATGTTCTCTAACAAACCTCTGAGGCCTTCACAGAACAGCTGTATTTATACTGAGATTAGATTACACACAAGTGGACTCTATTTACTAATTAGGTGACTTCTGAAGGTAATTGGTTGCACTGGATTTTATTTAGGGGTATCAGAGTAAAGGGGGCTGAACACTTTTGCACGCGACACTTTTCAGTTTTTTATTTGTAAAAAAATTTGAAAACCATGTATCATTTTCCTTCCACTTCACAATTATGCGCCACTTTGTGTTGGTCTATCACATAAAATCCCAATAAAATACATTTACGTTTGTGGTTGTAACGTGACAAAACGTGGAAAAGTTCAAGGGGTATGAATACTTTTGCAAGCCACGTAACTCAAAAGCTGTGATCAAGGACAGTCAAAAGCCCATAACTTTCTTAAAAATTAAGAGAACTGAATGAAATTTTCAGTTATTATAGATTGAAGCATTCTGAAACAAATATGAAACAATCTTACTTGGACGACCTGAAATTTTAATTCGGAGTCACGTGAGTGATTCTGTGAAGAAGGCCGTCAACCCGCATGCGCGTCATTATGACTGGCAGGGGCGCTGCTCCTGCCAGCGGTAAGTTTAAACCTAAAGGTAAGTTTTAATCTTATTTTCAAGCTATGTTTTCTTTTGCAGGTGTCTCTATTTACAGAGTGTTTCCTGCAAATATTCGGGGCGAAGTACGGACTGGCCGCGGGGGGGGCCTTTAGGACCGCGGGGAGCCCTGTCACGGAAGGCAGGGAATCCCGGTCACGACCTCGGGGAAGCCCGGCCATGGACCGTGGGGAACCCGCTATGGGCGGCGGTCAAAATTCGCCTTTTTCGAGTCACTGGCGGTAGAGCCAGCGGCTACAGACTTGGTGCCGGCAGTGAGCACCTTGGCTACCCCGCAGGGGAGAAATGCCACTAAAAAGTCTGTCAGGGTCCTGGACTCGGATGAGTTGGGTCAGGAGGACTCTCCTCCTTCTGTGGGCAGACTGACCCATCTGGAGCACCTATTGGAGAGGTTGCTCCAAAGAGATATGCTCCAAAGAAGGGAGCTATCTGAGCCCGGGTATTATGGAGACTTCAAATTCAAAGTATGTCCGTGGAACATACTGGAGCACATGCATATGGCTCTAAGGAAATACTCGCAAATGAAAGGGTTACTGCCGTGGGCAGAAAATCCGGAAGGGGCCAGAGTTTCCCCTCACGCTACAAGTGCCAGCAGTGAACAGTGCTATCAGGGGTGACATTGGAGGAAATGAAACCAGCCGCCGAATCTTCTCTTCAGGTAAGACTTATCCAACAGGTATACCTGGATGAGGAAGCTAAAGCTGTCGGGCTGATCAAGGTACCAACAACGAACAAAGCTTCATCGTATCGGCGACGACACACCCCACGCCTCATGGGCAGTAAGCAGTTCACTGAAGCTGGTGGCAGCTTGAAAGCTGCGCAGAGGCCAAAGTCCAAGCCGGTCTCAGGAAATGGAATCCACATACACTACCATTCCTACTCTCCAATCAAGGACGGGAATAGAACCCACATCAGGGGCTGTTGGGCTTACCATAGACCACCGGAAACCATGGAGGTAGGTGGGTCTGGTTCTTCCGAAATATGGGGTAAGTAGACCAATTACAAGTTGGTAATATTTACAATTGTTTTTGTACAAATGATAATGATAGTATGAGATTGGGTTGTTATTGCACAGTACAAGGGTACCAAGCTTGGCTTGGATTTGGGGCCAGAGTTGTCTTTCGAGGCAAGCTCAGTGTTATGGCCAGGATTGCCTTACGAAGCAAGCTCGGAATTATGGCCAGAGTTGTCTTTCGAGGCAGGCTCAGTGTTATGGCCAGGATTGCCTTACGAAACAAGCTCGGAATTATGGCCAGAGTTGTCTTTCGAGGCAGGCTCAGTATTACGGCCAGGATTGCCTTCTGAGACAAGCTCAGAAATTGGCCAGAGCTGTCTTTCGTGGCAGGCTCAGAATTATGGCCAGAGTAGCCTTTCAAGGCAGGCCCAGTATTATGGCCAGAGTTGTCTTTCAAGGCAGCCTCAGTATTATGGTCAGGATCGCCTCTCGAGACAGGGTTGGGAATCAGGCCGGAGTTGTGATTCAAGTCAGGCACGGAATTATGGCAGGCGTGGCCTGTTTCATTGTAAAAGATGGAGGATGTCGGTTCATACTTGATTTAAACTCGCATTTGCAACGTAGATTTTCAGTATATGGTACTTCGTTACTGTCTAACAAACTGATTTCTTTAAGATCTTTATGGCATGCATCGATTTCAAAGATGCATACTATTTCAGGTCCCATTCACAGGGATCCCAGGAGTCATTTGGAATTTATCTGGATGGGCATGATAACAGTTAATGGGTTATAAATGGGCTAATTTCAGCTCCCAGCTCATCTACCAATTTACTAAACCAGTGCTGGGACTGCTCAGAGCCAAAAAACACTTGTTATGGCTTAACTGGATGAGATTCTAAACGCTGTGTTTTGCTAAATTCAACTGTTTTCAGCCACAACTATATTTGAGAGATTGAGGTTCCTCATCCATCCAGTTAAATTTAAGTTGATGCCAACTACAGCTATTGTTTTCGGTTGTACCTTTAACTATTATTTATCTGTGGCCGCTCTGGGGCAAGAGATTGGAATCAATAGAAGCCTGTAACAACTTTGTTATCAAGCAGTCTTCTATTCATCAAGTGTAATTGGCAATATAACAGCTGTGTTTCAGCTGTGCAATTGGGCCTTTGCATTATCAGAAATTAGAACGTGCAAAGTAGTAATCTCTCAAGTGCCAGTTAGGTCATTGTTACAGACCTATGCTATTACCAGCTGAAGCCACCAGGGTCACAATGGTGGAGGAACAATATTCAGCATTGCTCCAGTAGTTTTCATCAATAAATCTTCAGTTGTATTTCAGATTGATGCTAGTGCTCAAAGATGGGAAATTACGATGCCATCTCTAGTTATGGAGGGATGGGATTTGCATGAATTACCAATTCTTCAGTTATTGGTATAAACTACCTATAGACACTAGGTGCATACTATGGGTTAAAAGGTATGTTGTGCGGATATGCATAATCTGCATGCTCAATTCCAGGTTGATACACTGTGGTGGTGGCTTATGTTGGTCACATGGGTGCATTCAAGTCAAAGTATCCTGTCATAATTTACCCAACTTTATTTGACACTGGTGTATCATCACCCAAATCAATGACAACACAGAATGGATGTTGGATCACTAAGTATTTTTTGACATTGTGGCTCAATGGAACATCAAATATCGATAAGTTTGCATCCAGGCTCATTCACCAGGTTGTAAAGACATGTGCCATTGCAGTGGCAAGAGATACATTCTCGCTACACGAAGGAGGAATGTTCTTTTGTGTCGTTGCTCCATTTTGCCTTATCAGTCAGGTCTTGCAATGATTCAGCAAGATCCCACTTTAGGGTTTTTGTACTGTCTGACTGGTCTATGTAGCCATGGTTTCCCGCAAATGTTGGGAATTATAATAGAACCTTATATGGGGTTTCTAAACATAAAACTTGCTGGTTCAGCCTGGGACTCGGGGAACCAGCCTCTGTATGATTAATCAATTCATTGCCTGACAGAATCTGAGAAGACAGCTCCTGCGGCTTGGGTTGTCACACCAATCCATGTATGTGCTCACTTCAGAGTGCAGGGATAGCACCAAATAAGCAGTACATTTCCTCTTCAGGAGATGGGAAGCATTCCGTTTTAATGCTATGTTACATATAATACGGCATGGACAATGACGTCTTAGAGTTCATTTTCTATGGGCCCTTGACAATAATTAAGTTATAGTCCCGTTAACGTGCTTTCACATCATATTTGCGGCAGTGAGCGGGACCCAGCTCTGTCGGGTCTCACCCTCTGATTATAGTTTAATAAGGATATCTTTGCACATGTTCTCCCAGACCCAAGTACACGGAGTATGGGATATTGACATTGTGTTGACACTGCTTCGCCAGGGGGCTCCAGCTATATCCCTATCTTGGGCTTGGGGCTCATAAGGTATCCCATTCGTGCTGTTCTCAGCGCAACGGGTCCAGTCATTGTATAAATTGGGACTGGACAGGATGGTTATACCTGCTAATAATATAATATTTCATGTTTACGATTTAGTTAGGCAGGGCAGCCCAGGGGTGTCAGGTCTCAAACTAGTTCTCATGACATATTCCACGCACCTTCGGTTATGTGTGATCACACATTTACAACATTACGTCAGGGTCATCTAGAGCCTTAGAGGCTCTTATACTAGCTATGTTTATTCGTTTCAAATAACCTCATAAGAAGGTATCAGTTCAGACCATCTCCAGGTGATTCAAAAGGGGTTTTGGCTTATACAGTAGATACTAATTTTCTAATCTCACTCCACCAGGGCTGCTACTTCATCAGCAGCAAGGGTTATGTATGGTCCTCTGGACCACATCCTGCCGACTGCAGGATGGTCTAACGATCGAGTTTCCAAACATTTTATTTTTAACCCATTGCCAGACCAGGGGTATTTGCCAATTTTTTTTTCTAGGTTCTATTTTATAGTTTCCCCGGGATGACAGGGGTTACTATTATTATTATTTGTTCATTTATCAGCATCAGCATGTTTTAGTCTATGTCATGTGAGTATGCATTATGAATGTTTCCCTTATCTGTGGTCAACTGATGCAATCGTGCTTGTGTGGTATTTTCCATGGCATGAAATCACAGAGCTTCAAAGTCTTCACAGAATCACTCACGTGACTCCGAAGTAAAATAGTAAGATTAAACGAGAACTTACCAGTTTGAAGTTTGATCTTTATTTTATGAGGAGTTACGATGAGCGATTACGTGCCCGCCGCTCCCACCCTCATATTATAAAGGTCATCTGGTAGTTCTAGTCTTCTTTAATCTTACTGTGTTACTTCAATTACTGTTATCTGTGATTTCACACCGCTGCTTTGAAGATTGACGCGCATGCGGATTGACGGCCTTCTTCACGTAATCGCTCTACGTAACTCCTCATAAAATAAAGATCAAACTTCAAACTGTTAAGTTCTCATTTAATCTTACTATTAAAGCATATAATTAGTTAGTTACCTAATTGTAGCTAATTACAAAATTCAATTACTAGATCTAAACATCTATACAATTTCTTAAGTAAAGGTTAACATTTTTAAATAGCCTGTGTCCAAATAACATTCACACAAGAATTCACAATATAACGATTTTTAAATCTCATTGTCATGAATTTATAGGCCAAATGGAAGGAATTTAGTGTTTAATTCCCGTAAATTAATGGCCATTTTAATCATCTTGCGAGTGGGATTTTGTGGAACGCGATCATTTGGAACGTTGCGGTTGCGGTGAATTTAAACCCCATATCGGCAGGAAAAACACTGCCGGTTCGTGTGGGTCCTAAGTCACCTTTTCGCAATGTAAAATTTTGATTAAAGGCATCCTAAGAAGCACGTTTATATGTAAAATAAACGGCTTTCCTTTACCTGTCCTGTGCGTGAAATCCGTCCCCGTTGTCGGTGTTGACGGCTTTAGAAGCTGATTTTTAAATTACTCCTGCTATTAAAATATCCAGTGCAGTTTTAAAAAAAACTATAAAAAACCGATGTCCGAGCGATTATTCTTCAGCAGCTAACCAGCCTGACAAAAATCGATTTCAATATGCTGGCAAAAAACGGCATTTTAAACTCGCCCCCCTCTCAAAGGCGCCAAAGTCGCGCACACGGCCAGTGACAGAACTGCAGCACCGCTGAAGGTAAGTTTTGTAACATACCTAACTTCACGGCTTTCAGGGCTCACTCATGGCTTTCTGGACTCACTCATGGCTTTCTGGACTCACTGACTCACAGCTTTCTGGACACTCCCTCACTGATTCACGGCTTTGGACTCGCTCACTGACTCACGGCTTTCTGGACTCACTCACAGCTTTCTGGACTCACTCACGGCTTTCTGGACACTCCCTCACTCACTCACGGCTTTTGACTCGCTCACTGACTCACGGTTTTCTGTAGTCACTCACTGACACACGGCTTTCTGGACTAACTAACGGCTTTCTGGACACTCACTGACTCACGGCTTTCTGGACTAATTCACTGACGCATGACTTTCTGGACTCACTGTTTAAGAAGGAACAGCAGATGCTGGAAAATCGAAGGTAGACAAAAATGCTGGGGAAACTCAGCAGGTGAGGCAGCATCTATGGAGCAAAGGAAATAGGCAACTTTTGGGTCGAGATCCTTCTTCAGACTCACTCATGGCTTTCTGGACACTCACTCACTGACTCATGGCTTTCTGGACACTCACTCACTCACTGACTGAAGGCTTTCTGGACACTCACTCACTGACTCACGGATTTCTGGACACTCACTGACACGGCTTTCTGGACTCACTGACTGACATGGCTTTCTGGACACTCACTCACTGACTGATTCACGGCTTACTGGAAACTCACTGTCTGTCTGACTGACTGATGGCTTTCTGGACACTCAGTCGCTGACACGGCTTTCTTGACTCACTGGCCGACACGGCTTTCTGCACTCACTCCCGGCCTCTGGGGCTTTATTCTCCGCGCCCCGGTGATTGACAGCGGGTGCCGGAAGGGGCGTTGCCGTCCTGGTGACTGACAGGAGAGAAGACGAATCTGCTGATCTTACGATTTTTTTTAACTTTCGTAACTTTCGTATGTTTCCACCAATCGTAACAAAACTTGATTGGCTTGGAGCACAGGAAAACGGTGAGTGAGATAGCGAAAGATCGTAGCGCTATCAGGTACCGTCTTGCACAAATTTAAGAACAACACAAACCGGAAGAGGACAAGATGAGAGTTTTAGTTATTGCATAGATAGATGGTACTATTGATTTGATTAAATAGCTGCAAGACAAGGCATTTCACCGTGCCTCAGTACACATAATAATAAACCTAAACCTACGGTTACATTTCTGTTCTCAGTGTGCTGACTGATGATGGGCACTATGCCAAAATAATTCTTCACCAGCCTGTCTACCTGTGGTGCCATTTTCAGGGAACTAGCCTTGGTCCCTTTGTTTTACAACACTCCCCTGGTCTCAATCATTCACTGTGAAAGTCCGACCCAGGATTGACTTCCCAAAATGCATCCCTGCCTACTTATCTGAATTAATATCCATCTGCCATTCATTGACTCACTTACCCAGCTCGTCAAGATCCCATTACAATTCTTGAAAACTTACTTTACTGTCTATGATACCACCTATGCTAGTGTTATTTGATGATTTACTAACCATGGCATGTACCTGCTCAACAAGTTCATTGTTATAGATGATAAATAACAATGTACCTAGTAATGACTCCTGAGGCACATTATTAGTCATGGGCCTACAATCTGAAAAAAATAAGCTTTAACCTGCAGCCTCTGATTCCTACTATCAAGCCAATTATGTGTCCTTGGCCATTTCTCAACACTCATTGAAGTAGCAAAGAAACAAATGTAGAAACAAAGAACTGCAAATGATGGTTTATACCAAAGATAGACACAAAATACTGAAGTAACTCAGCATGGGTAGACAAAAATGCTGGAGAAACTCAGCGGGTGAGGCAGAATCTATGGAGCGAAGGAAATAGTCAATATTTCGGGTCGAGACCCTTCTTCAGACTGATGTGATGGTGGGAGGGGCAGGAAGAAGAAAGGAAGTGGTGGAGACAGTGGGATGAGGGAGAGTTGAGAAGGGGAGGAGAAAGTAGGGACTACCTGAAGTTAGAGAAGTCAATGTTCATACCACTGGGGTGCAAACTGCCGAAGCGAAATATGAGGTGCTGCTCCTCCAATTTACGGTGGTCCTCACTCTGTGCATGGAGGAGGCCCAGGACAGAAAGGTCGGATTCGGAATGGGAGGGGGAGTTGAAGTGCTGAGCCACTGGGAGATCAGGTTGGTTATTGCGAACCAAACGGAGGTGTTGGGCGAAGCGATCGTCAAGCCTATGCTTGGTCTCACCGATGTAGAGCAGCAGACATCTAGAGCAGCAGATGCAATAGATGAGGTTGGAGGAGGTGCAAGTGAACCTCTGCCACACCTGGAAAGATTGCTTGGGTCCTTGAATGGAGTCAAGGGGGGAGGTAAAGTGACAAGTGTAGCATTTCCTGCCGTTGCAAGGGAAAGTGCCCGGAGACGGGGTGGTTCAGGTGGGAAGGGACGAATTGACCAGGGAGTTACAGAGGGAGTGGTCTCTGCGGAAAGCAGACAGGGGAGGAGATAGGAAGATGTGCCAAGTGGTGGGATCACGTTGGAGGTGGCGAAAATGTCAGAGGATTATTTGTTGTATGTGACGGATGGTAGGGTGGAAGGTGAGGACAAGGGGGGACTCTGCCCTTGTTACGAGTGGGGGGATGGGGAGTGAGAGCAGAGTCACGAGGTGTAGAGGAGACCCTGGTGAGAGCCTCATCTATAGTAGAAAAGGGGAACCCCTGTTCCCTGAAGAATGAGGACATCTCCAATGCCCTGGTGAAGAACACCTCTTCCTGGGTGCAGATGTGGCATAGACAGAGGAATTGGGAGTAGGGGATGGAGTCCTTACACAAAGCATGATGGGAAGAAGTGTAATCCAGATAGCCATGGGTTTATAGTGGATGTCGGTCAGTAGTCTATCACCTGTGATGGAGATAGTGAGGTCAAGAAATGCTAGGGAAATGTCGGAAATGTTCCAGGTGTATTTGAGTGCCGGATGGAAGTTAGTGGTGAAATGGATGGTCAGTGAGTTGTGTGTGGGTGCAGGAGGTAGCACCAATGCTGTCGTCGATGTAGCGGAAGTAGAGTTCAGGGATAGGGCCACGGTACGCCTCGAACAAGGATTGTTCGACGTACCCTACAAAGAGGCAGGCACAGCTAGGGCTCATGAGCATGCCCATAGCTCAAATTGTGCTCAAATTGTGCTTCTGATTTTCTTTTTTGTGTTTTTGGAAGGAATTCTGTCCCTGATTTGTGTATTGGTCTTTATAACTTATGTTTTTTATTCTGATTATATTATTCCTATAAATCTCTGTAAGGTGTCCTTGAGACCTCGGTATAAGGCGCCCGTAAATAAAATTCATTATTATTATTATTATTATAGCTACACTTTGTATTTGGAGGAAATGGGAGCAGTCAAACGAAAACATTAAGGTTAAAGACCTGCTCCCCGAGGCGGAGGAGAGTATCAGTAGGCGGGGATTGGTTGGTTCTGCGGTCAAGTAACTCAGCAGGTCAAGCAGCATCTGTGGAGAAAAAGGATGATGTTTTAGGTCATGACCCTTCTAATTCTGAAGTCTGACAAAGGGTTGCAACCTGCAACGTCACTCATCCTTTTTCGCCAGAGATGCTGCCTGACCCGTTAATTTACTCCAGCACTTTGTATCTATCTTCAGCAAGGAACAGAATTGTGAGCACAATTACTCATGTTTCTGACCCTAGTTCTGGCGTCAAGCCTCTCCAAATTCCTGAATCCCAGTATTCCTGACCCCAAACTTATCCCTGACCCTAGCTCCAGCTGCAAAAAAAAACTTTCTCCGAAGCCCAGTTCCGGCGTTAAGGCAACCCATATATTTCTGGCTGAACATCCTTTGACAGGAGGTTCCCTAGTTCAGACAAAGATTCTTTAACCTGAAATGTTAACACAGTTTATTTTCCCACAGGAGCTGCATGAGCTATTGAATGTTCCCAGCATTTTCTGTTTCAAGTTATTTTTCAGGTTTCCCATATCTGCAGTTTTCTTGATTTTCATTTGCAGGGTTTAGTCCAGTAGGGAAGGGGAAAAAGAAAGGAACAAAATAAACAAATGAACAAATAGTCTGGATTACTGAAACAAAATAATTTATGAGCCCTTGTACTTGTTGGCAGTGAAGAAGGTTCAGAAGGTTCAGAAGGTGTTCAGTGATAGGAAACAGCAGCCAGGGATTATCTTTCCATTATCACATTTGAATAGTAATCAGTTTAACAGTACTTAATATAGCCTAGCCATACCTAGAAATGGATGGTTAGTCCTTCAAATCTATGACACTTGTATTTAATAAAGTGAAATTGAGCAGTATGTCATGAGTGAGAAAGCATGATGGTCTTGGTAAATACAAAGCTATCAAAGTTTATTAGAGGAAGATGGTGGCACAAGAGGTGTTTTCGGTCGAGACCCTTCATCCAGGCTGGACTTTCTCTCCATAGATGCCATCTAACCCATTGAAATCCTCCATCAATGTGTGAGGATTGAGAGACTCTTTTTGATTTAGCAATTAACAGCTGTAGGGATGTTCTAATGAATTTGCCAAGACTTGAAAATTGAGGATTTGGAAAATGCGGATGTAATATGTTTGAGTGCTGCTGAAGGATGGCACTGAATTTTACATCTGTGTCTGACGAAGGGTCTCGACCCAAAACGTCACCCATTCCTTCTCTCCAGAGATGCTGCCTGTCCCGCTGAGTTACACCAGCTTTTTGTGTCTATCTTCAGGGGAAAAGAGAATATGAGTTTAGAACTAGCCAAGGATATAACCAGAGATTGAAGTGACAGACTTGAGGGGGTGGCAATTGTCCTTTTGTTGAAATCAATAGAATAAGAAACATAATGGCTACTGTTAAAGATTGGCTATTGTTAAAGAGGTGTGACTCATCAACAGTAATTTTGGTACATTTCTATGAAACAATTTCATCCCATTAATTGCCATACCAAATGAATCAGCCACCTCAACATTACTCATTCTTTGATACATCATCACCTTTAATACAAAGAAGGTCACTGAACACAATTGAGAACTATTGTAGTTTAATTTTGCAATGATCTATATTTAATATACCCATCTGAGTGGAACGGAACTAACTAAACAGCAACATACTTACACCTCTCATACTAGAGAAGGTTCACGGTCAAGGCAGAAGCATTTGGAATCAATCCATATCATTCAGAAAGGAACAAAGAGTCTCAGGTCAGTTATGACCTTCTTTCTTCACAGTATGTTGCTTGAGTATGATTTATTTGTATGTTTTCAATGTTTGGTAACAATAATGACAGAAACTGTGAACAGTTAAGTAAGTATCCACTCATTCATTTGAACAAGGATACAAGGCTTTTATGTCCTGTGGCATGCTGGAATTAATACATTTCTTATGGACGGCAATGTGGTGCAGCAAGAAAAGTTGTTACCTCACCATTCCAGTGATTCAGATTCAATCCTGATCTCTGGTGCTGACTGTGTGGAGTTTGCACATTCACCCTGTGATTATGCAGGTTTCCCCCCACATCTCAAAAATGTTCAGCTTGGTAGGTTCATTGGCCGTTGTAAATTGCCTCTGGTGAATAGATGAGTGGTAGAATCTGGGGGCGGGGTGGGAAGGGAGGGGGAGAGCAATTAATGGGAATGTGGTGAAAATAAAATGGTTTAGGCTGGAATTAGTGTAAAAACAAGTACAGCAAGGTTGGAACAACGGACTGAATGACCTATTTCATTGCTATATTTCTCCATGACTCTTATTCTCCTAAGAGATTTCAAATCAGTCATCCATTTTATTTTTTTGTGGAATAAATCAATGTATGGCTGCACATCATCCTTAACTTTTGCAGCTAGTTAAGAATAGACAATACAGTATGTGGCAGCATAGTATCCCATACACAAAACAAAATGGAGTTATGATGTTATTAAATTGCCCAGGTTAACATGCTCTCCAGTGCAGAGGAGACATGGACTCTGGACTCTGCTAATGGAAGCCCGAGTGACTAGCTCTGCTAGGTTCAGCACACACACATTTATCATTGCAATAAAAATCACAATTCCACTCACATCACTCAATGTATGTTTTTTTCAATCAATCGACTGTAGAACCTTCGAATTTCAAATATGACATTATTTAAATTCAGATCAAACGATAATTTATTTAATCATTATGAACAACTCAACACTATTTGACAAGATATGCAATTTCAAACCCCTGCCTGGTATCTATTTTAGGAGTGCCCTTTTAAGATTATCAAAACGTATTCAAGGATGTGAATTATGGTGTGATAATATTTTAAAATACATTAATTGTAACAGATAGCCATTCTTTGCAAGGTAAGGAGGTGGTGAAATAGAAGTGATTACAGGCTTTTCCACGTTAAACTGGAGGCAGGGAGGAAATTGCAGCAGGCCTGTTGCTTCTGAGGTGCAGTCTCTGAGATTGTTCTTCTTCCTGGCACTTCTATTTTAAATCTGACTAATGAGAGAGTTAAATCTAATAGTGAGTCCAAGATTCTCCAGCATCATGCACTGATCACCATCATGAGTTCAAAGTTTAGATTTGAGCAACTTTATAATCTTACCTCCTCTTCGGATCGTTTACCTTGTAGTGGTGAAGAGGCTTGCGTGACCCCATGATTCCAAGAGTGATGCCGTCTAAAGCACCAGCTTCTGGTAGGGCCACCCATGGCGGTCAGGTTGAGGATGAGGGTCCAGACTAAGAACGATCCAACCTACAAGACCTCAACGGCGGACCAGGCGGACAAAGTTATCTTGAACTCAACGGCTGTGAAGGCGGATGAAGGCTGCAACCGATCTATCAGCTCCAATCGTCTTGGTTCCCTTGCCATTGGAATTAGTTGATTGACTTGTGAAGGACCGTGTGCAACATCAAGTACACGTTAAACCAACACACGCACAGGCGTCTTCATTCTGTGAGCTGCAAAGCCAGGATTGGACATAAGCCACCTGAGAGTCCATAAAAACAACAGAACGTAGACCACCATCCTCGACCTCAAGGGATAGCCACGACGAATCTTATCTGCCTTTACACTAAGTCCCCATTATTCACACAATAAAGAACAGTCGAGCAGAGGAACTGGTCCTTTGGCCCACAATATCTTTACCAAATAAGATGCCAAGTTAAACTAATCTCCTCCATCTGCATGTGATCAATATCCCTCCATTCCCTGCATACCCACAAGCCCAGCTAAAACTCTCTTAAATACCAAATGAGGGACGGAGCGCAGACTTAGAGGAACGCTAAGGTTACAATTCCAATTAACCACTCCATGAATATAGTAACTTCTACATAAATTTCAGGTTGTATGTTTCACTTTGGCAAAATGCTCCCATCCACAAAATTGACCCCCGACCCCAACTCTGACCCTAACCGCACATGGGGTGGCACAGTGGCACAGCAGTAGAGTTGCAGCCCTACAGCGCCAGAAACCTGTTCAATCCTGACTCTGGGTGTTGTGTTTACGAGTAAGCACGCTCTTCGTGGGTTTTATCCGAGACTCCCATTTCCTCCCACATTCCAAAGACATGCAGATTTGTAGGTTATTTAGCTTCTGTAAATTGTCCTTAGGGTTTAGGATAGAACTAGCATATGGGTGATCACTGGTCAGTGTGGTCTCAGTGGGCAGAAGGGCCTGTTTCCATGCTGTATCTCTAAACTAAACTAAATCCAGCCTGTACTCCAGATCTAGGCTTTGGCTGCACCCAGTCCACATTCTTGTCCCTGGCTCTGACTGCAAACCAAGACACTTCCCTGACCCCCAATTGTGACCTCCACCCTCACACAGACTCAGCCCATATTCTAAACCCCAATTTGGCTAAAAAACTACCCAGATGTTCCCGACACTGACCTCAGCTCCAGCCACATGTTAATCACTCAGATTTCATACCTGCCGGTGCAATTCATTAAATACCGTCCAGCTCATGGCAAACAGGATTCACAGGACACCACAGGAGAAGAATTTGGAGGAACACACAATGTTAACCTGCACTCCTACTCACATATATATGACTTCATCAATACGTTGGATCTGTGGTAGCTTGTAATAATATCAATACTTCACCAAAGTAATAGGTTTGATCATTCTGTGGGACTGGAATGTAGTGGCTCAGAGTTGCCCTATTTTGGCTTGTTAGAAACAGAACAGGAGAGAGCATAGAATGAGGCTTGCTACAGGAATGAACAGCTTGAGCTCCAAAGCATAGAAATTACTGCCATCAGCAAATTTCTGTATTTGCCTCTCACCTATACTTGCTCACAGTTACTTTTAATCTTTGTTTGTTGAAGTTTTCGGGGAAACTTGTTCAACTAGCATTCTGAAATTAAAGAGTCAGCAGCCTTATTCACAAAGTCAGGACCAAGGCCAGAGAATCTGACAAGATAAATCCAGCACCGCAGATGTGCACCTTCTTCTGGTTGTTTACAAGATTGGCATCGACACTGACCATGAAGCAGTTCATGACCGTGGCCGTCTCATCTGCTCAATCAAAACAAGGACACAGTACTGAGAGGCAGCAGTCCAAATCCAACAGGAAAAAAGGAGAGTAGAATGTAGAGCAACTGACACATACTCCAAGTAAAGATCCAACAGGTTCCGGCGAAGAAAGTATGCCAGTCATTTGGTTAAACAGTCCAGGAACATGTGGATACGGGATCGTGGGTTGTGGTTCCTTCACTGGTAGAAGGTGCTGATGGTTTCGCCGGTAGGTCCCTCCATTCGAATCGACCATGTGCGAACATGGTTCCGGTGCAGGGCTGCGGATTAAACCAAGGCGACCGCGGCCCTTGTCAGTCTGAAGTTGTACAACTTAACCACTCGCCAGAGGCTTGAGTGGCCTGCTTGTTTTATTGTAAGATTTCCGGATCTCGCGCTTGCGCTGAAGCTGTGCTTGAATTACCAATGGCTTGCGAACTTGTGGCTGCAGTAGTTGCTTGGGTACGGGCAGCGTGGTACAGGTCTACCTTGACATGAGACGTTGGGCAGGAGACCCTAGCACTGGATCGCAGGCAATGTTTCTTAAGTTGAACAAGACCAGGTAAACATCGGATTTTGCCAAATGTAACCTTTCCATCACCTGTTTGGCACTCCGGACCGCCCACTCGGCCAACCCGTTCGATTGAGGGAACACGGGACTGCTTGTAATGAGATGAAAGTCCCATTGTTGGGCAAAATTCTTGAAACACTGGCTGGTGAACAGGCTTCTGTTATCAGACAGGAGTTTCGAGGGCACCCCGTGAACTGAAAAGTGTCATGCTAGCTTTTGAACAACTACCACTGAAGTGGGGCTGGGAAGCAGGTCAATCTCAAACCAGCCCGAGTAGGAGTCAACAAGAACCAGGTATTGCTTACCACGCCATTCAAAAATATCAGTTGCCAATGTGGACCATGGCAAGGCAGGAACTGGGTGGGAGAGAAATGGCTGCTTGGGTTGATGGGGCACCAGGCTGTTGTAGATCGTGCAAGCTTCCACCTTCTCCCGTGGACAGTCAAAATATTTACCCGTAAGGCAGTTGGACAATCCCTTGACAATCACAACATCCTGGAGCACAAGCTCATCGTGGACCGGAAGTACGGGCGAATAACAACTGGCACCCTGTGTTGCTTATCCGGCCAGCCATGCCAGATGATCAAAGACAGGGACTGTAGGGTGTCATCGACTGCTGTCTGTGCAGCCATGTCATCCAGGCATTCAGTGGGAAGGTAGGAATTGAATGGCGGTGCTGGCTCGAAGGGCTGAATGGCCTACTCCTGCACCTATTGTCTATTGTCTATTGTCTATTGTCTATTGACACCATCATCACAATGTGGGTGTCATTGTCTGACAGTTGTTGCTCGCAGGTCTTGCACGGGGCTCTGGATAGAGTGTCGGCTAGTTGCATGTCTTTGTCTGGTCAGTAAACAAGTTTAATATCGTACCTTTGAAGCTGCATCATCATCCGCTGCAGTCGGGCAGGAGCAGCATGGATCGACTTGTTGAAGATGCTGATTAGGGGCTGGTGTTCTGTTTCAACAGTCACAGTCTTTCCACAAATAAAGTCTTGGAATAAAGCGAAAACCACTGTCTGTTGTTCCTTCTCGATTTGAGCAGAGCGTTGCTCAGTCTCAGATATTGTGCGAGAGGCATATGCAACAGGTCTGCTGTCACCCTCACTGGTGCTCTGAAGACAGGCAGCACCCAATCCGTACTGGGAGGCATCGCAGGTTAGTGTTACAGGCAGCTTCACGTCGAAGTAAGCCAGAGTCGGGACACAGGACAGCTGCTGTTTTAGGGTATCAAATCCCTCTCTGGTGGTGTGTATACCAGGACCAGGTTGCGTCCTTGTGTGTCAGCTGCCGCAGTGGGGCTGAGTTCGCTGAAGTTCAGAATAAACTTACCCAGGAAGTTCACCATGCCCAGGAATCTCTGTAGACTGGTTACGTCTGTGGGACGGCAGTTCGCTGATAGCAATGGTCTTTTTTTTTTTTTTTTACCAAAAAATGTATTCAATTATTTTTAAAAAATATTTACACTACAATAAAACAAGCCAGAACCCACCACCATAATACAATCTATCCATAATAAACTACTATACAACTATGATACAATCCTTATTGAGGATGCATTCAACACCTTGCGGAGCCCAGCGGTCCCGGAACTCCCTCAGGGTGCCCGTGGACAGGGCGTATTCCCTTTCTAACCACACCCGGGCACGGATGTATCCCCGGAAAATGGGCAGGCAGCCGGCTCGGGTAGAGCCCTCCACCGCCTGGCGCCTTGACTCGCGGATGGCCAACTTGCCCAGACCCAGGAGCAACCCAACCAGGACATCTTCAGCCCTACCCTCTCCCCTACGCACAGGGTGTCCAAAGATGAGGATGGTGGGTGAAAAATGCAGCCAGAAGGCAAGGAGCGGCCCCTTTAGGTATTCAAACAGAGGCTGCAGCCTCACACACTCCATGTACACGTGGTACACAGACTCTTCCAGCCCGCAAAAGTGGCATTCGGCTGGCGAGTCTGTGAACCACGAAAGAAACAGGTTGCAGGGAACACCTCGGTGCAATACCCTCCACCCAGGTCCCCAATGTAGAGGGGAAGAATCCCTGCATAGAGGGACCCCCACCGGGGGACACCCTCGCGACCGGAAGGCAACACCGACTGCCACTTGGTGTCCGGACGGTGTACCAGGGCAAGAAAGTGCAGGGTGTGGAGGAGGAGCCGTACAGGACATGCGTCCCTGCGTCTCAGAGGGAGATGAAGGGTGTCGAGGAAAGGCGGCTCAAATTGTGTGGGACTGGCTCCCGTAGCAATGATCTTGGAAGGATCTGGTTTGAGTCCATCATGAGTTAAAATGTGTTCCACATACTTCACATGACACGAAATCTGCACTTTAGGGGGTTGAGCTTGAGATTGATGTCCTTGGCATGATCCAGTACTTTCTTTAAATTGGCATTGTGCTCTGACATATCATGGCCAGCAATGAGGATATCATAGACAATAATGGTACAAGGGTAACCTGCAAACAGCTGTTCCATTGTGCGCTGGAAAACTAAACTAGCGGAGTTGATGCCAAAGGGCATTCGCAGAAACTTGTAGTGGCCGAAAGGTGTGCCAAAAGTTGTCAGTTCAGACAATTGGTAGTCTAACGGGATTTGCCAGAAAGAGCTTTTGGCATCTAAAACAGAGAACACAGTCGCTTTGCCCAAGTGTGCGGCTACCTCTTCTACTGTGCCCATCGGATAATGCGGATGCTTGATTACAGTATTCAAATCATATATTCAAACTTGATTACAGTATTTCAAACATTCAATACAGTATACAGATTCATATTTTGCCTTTGTTTTTCTTGGTAGCCACTACCAGGGTTGAGACCCAGTCCGACGGGTCGGTAACTGCAGCGATGACGCCCAGCAATTCCATTCTTTGAAGTTTGTTCTGTATGCAGTCGTGCATGGCATGCGGAATTCTATGAGGGGCTCGAACAACGGGCAATACATTGAGGTCTGTTACAATAGAATACTTGTGGTGTAATTTGCCGAGTTTGTTGTCAAAAAGGTACTTGGGCGGAGAGAAAAACTGTTCGGTAGTATCTTGGGCAGTGGAAAGTTGGTGCACCTCTTCTCCAAAGCTTACCAATCCCAAGTCCTGGCAGGCATCGATGCCAAGTAGAGTTGTCACTTTTCCTGGGACAATGAATAAGTTCAGCTTGTGCACACGTGTCGCTAGGTGGCACTGCAGGTCAACCCTTCCAACTATGTGAACCTCTGCCCCTCCGAAGGGAATTAACAAAGCTTTGGTGTTTACAATAGCTTCTGCATTCCTGACCCTGGAGAACTCAGATAAGGACATGACATTACAACGAACTCCAGTGTCGATTTTTCCCACAGCAGTAGTGTTGTTCATCCGAAAAGTGACCTTGAGATTGTGAAGTTTACATGAAGTTTCAGACAGAGAATGTATGTTTAGACTGGAAATGTCAGGTTCAGAAAGATTCCCACAGGGAGACGGTACAGCTTGGTCTCGATCGGTTATGCTGTGGGAACCATCTTGCTGGAGCAGGGGCATTGACTGCTTGGGTTCTGTACGATCTCTGCGGACATGACAGCACTGAATAAAGTGATTTCTTTGTTTACAGTAGTAGCAAACTTTCCCATAGGCAGGGCATTGCTCGCAGACGGCGGAGTGTGAACCACCATAATTATTACATTTATCGAGAAACCTGCCAGGCTGCTTCACTTCTGGTGGTAGGTGTTGAGCACGGTAGAACGGGTTGGCAACATTCACTTGGTACGAGGAATGCGGACCCTGCCCTGCGAGGCGGGTATGAGAGTCTATTGATCAATATGAGCATATATACATAGAAGCACTTGAATGGTGAAATATTTTGAAGGCCAGTCTGTTGAATCATAAATCATGGTACAATACTGTTTTAATCAAATACTCTAATTTTATTCATCTCTTTTTTGTCTTAAATCTTTCTGTTATATTCGACTGCTATTTCACCCATGCCGACTGTACAGATTCACAAATCAAGAATTTTAAGGATTGTTGTGCAGTTAAATGTTTTTAATATTTTCTGTCAATTAGATTCAGTGGTTTAAGTGTCAAGAGTGTTTAATTGTCATATTACCACCAACAGAACAATGACATTCTTACTTGCTGCAGCTTTGCAGGCCCTTTGACATAATAACACACAAATAAATATAAAATAATTAATAATACAATAAATTAATAATCAGTAATACAAGGTAACCAGACCACAATAGTGAAAAACATAAGTATGTAGCATAAGCAAAACAATGTCCATAGTAGATCATTGTTGCTGAGGTAGGATTGTGGTTAGTGTTGTGCAGTGCTCAAGAGTCTGAAGATTGCTGGGAAGAAGCTGTTATTGATCATAGAGATCACAGTTCTCAGGCTCCTCTACCTTCTTCCTGAATGTAGAAGTGGGATGAGAACATGGCCAGGCTGGTGTGGGTCTTTGACAATATTTTTTTGAGGCAGCACCTTCTGTAGATCCCTTCGATATTGGGGAGGTCAGGACCCATAATGGACCGTACAATGTCGAACACTTTCTGCAGCCTCCTCCATTCCTGGGCATCTGGGTTACCAAACCAAGCAACAATGTAACCTCTCCAGTGTACACCTGTAGAAATTTGATATAATGTTCACTGTCATACCAAATCTCCTCAATCTTCTAAGGAACTAGAGGAATTGATTAGCTTTGTGATTGCATTAATGTGCTGGGCTCATGACCTTCAGAAATATACATGCCCAGGAACATGAGGCTATTCACCCTCTCCACCGCCATCGCATCAATGAAGACAGGTTCATGGAGTCTTAGCTTTCTCTACCTGGTCAAGAATTAGCTCTTTGATCTTGCTAATGTTGAGAGTAAGAATCTTGTTCTGGCATGACTCAACCAGATTATTGATCTCCTCATGTACTCTGATTCATCATTTCTTTTTAACCTTCCTACTTTTTTACTTATTATAGAATTCAAAAAGAATAACCTGCACTGTGTATATTCCTTATATTCCTTTTCTTTTGATTGTGGCAAAACATAGACATGAGTTAGATTTTCCTTCTAATTCATAAATTTATTCCTACATTCTTAGCAGGTCACTGTTCCAAAAGCTTGAAATATTAGTAAAACAACACATTCACAGATAGTCCGAGAGAGTTACGGTAAAACTGGTAGAAATATGCAAAAATGAAATATGAATGTGATAAATTCTATTTTGAATGTTGTTATAGAAGCAAATCATATTTAATTGGTTGAGAATGTACAAGGCATGATTAGTAAGTTTGCAGAGCACACTAAAGGTGGTATAGTAGACAATGACGATAGTTATCAAGAGTTATAGTGAGAGCTTGATCAGCCAGGCAAGTGGGCTGAAGAAAGGCTAAAGGAGTTTAATTCAAAAAGACAATTTGGGAAGCCAAACCAGGGCAATATCTTCATGTGAACGGCAAGACCCAGGGAGTGTTGTAAAGCAGAAGGATCAAGGAGTAAAAGTACATACTTCTCTGAAAGTGGTTGCAAGTTGACAGTGTAAAGAAGGCTTTTGGTGGCAAAAGAAATATAATGAAAAGGATGTGCAGATGCTGGTTTATCCCAAAGATAGACATAAAATGCTGGAGTAACTCAGCTGGTCAGGCACCATCTCTGGAGAAAATGGATAGGTGACATTTCAGGACGAGACCCTTCTTTGGACTGATTGTAGTAGGGAGAGTGGGACAGGAACTGAAGAAAAAATAGGACAAATTGGGGGCGGCAACAGATGACCTCATGAAAGGAGGTGCCCTGATAGGCTGTCTGTTGGCTAGAGATAGGTGTGAGCCCAAGAGGGTGCTAACTGTGGAACTAGTTAACTGACTTTTAGTGGAGGAAGGGGGGGGGGGTGAAGGAGTGTGGAGAGGGTGGGAAGTGGGGAAGATTGGCCTTCATCTGTCAGGAAATTTAGTATAGAAATTGTTACCATTGTGCAAGATGTTAATGAGGCTACATTTGGAGTATTGTGTTCAGTTTTGGTCACCTTGCTGCCAAACAGATGTAATTAAGCTGGAAATGATGCAGAGAAGATTTATAAGGATGTTGCCAGGAGTCGAGGGCTTTAGCTAAAGGGAGAGATTGCACAGGCTAGGACTTTATTCCTTGGACTGCGTGGCTGAGGGTTGATCTTATGGATATGATATCATATCTGTCATGGGAAGAAGTTACCAGAAAGGCAGAAAAAGGGATTCAAAGATGTGCTCAAAGCCTCCTTGAAGAAATGTAACATCCTCACTGACTCCTGGGAATCTCTTTCCCATTACCATTCAAAGTGGTGAACTGGCATTAAGTGCAAGTTGCAGGAGCACAAAGAAGCCTGGAGGTAATCGGCAGAAGAGCAGCCCTCCTCACAAACTACACCAACCAACTACCCCCTTGGCCACTATTTAACTCATCTATGGAAATCTATGGAAAGGTTTGTAGTTTGCATATTTGCCACCTTATCAGTTATTTCAGAACCCTCAAAGGCAATGTGAAGGTAAACTACCCTGCATCCCAAAGTACTCCTTAGGAAGAAGTAAGTTTACATGAGGGTCCACTGGGAGACACACAGGCACCCTCTCCTTGTACTAGACTGTAGGGCTCTTTTTATTGCACAGATTGAGATTCTATCAATCCAACTCCTATTTTAGGGTATAACAGGTCAGAGCACACATGATGCATAATCTGTACATGGTTTACCGTGGGCAACGATTTAAATGAGAGAAATATAGAAGAAGTATAGAAGAGTTCTGGGGAAGTCCAGAACAAGGGGTCACAGTTTAAGGATAAGGGGGAAATCTTTTAGGACCGAGATGAGAAAATTATTTTTTACACAGAGTGTGGTGAATCTGTGGAATTCTCTGCCACAGAAGGTAGTTGAGGCCAGTTCATTGGCTATATTTAAGAGGGAGTTAGATGTGGCCCTTGTGGCTAAAGGGATCAGGGGGTATCGAGAGAAGGCAGGTACAGGATACTGAGTTGGATGATCAGCCATGATCATATTGAATGGCGGTGCAGGCTCGAAGGGCCGAATGGCCTACTCCTGCACCTATTTTCTATGTTTCTAAGTAAGCTTGATATTATTCTTGTAGGAGTGCTCTACCTATCCGACATATGGCGCAATGGGCTAAGTGTTCGGCTGGCAACCGGAAGGTAGCCGGTTCGAATCCCGCTTGGAGTGCATACTGTCGTTGTGTCCTTGGGCAAGACACTTCACCCACCTTTGCCTGCGTGTGAATGTGTGTGAATGTGTGTGAATGTGTGTGAGTGATTGGTGGTGGTCGGAGGGGCCGTAGGCGCAGATTAGCAGCCACGCTTCCGTCAGTCTGCCCCAGGGCAGCTGTGGCTACAGAAGTAGCTCACCACCACCGAGTGTGACTGAGGAGTGAATGAATAATGCGATGTAAAGCGCCTTGAGTATTAGAAAGGCGCTATATAAATCCAATCCATTATTATTATTATTATTATCCTCGCACCAATAACCTGGGCACCACCATGTAGTTAACAACTCTTTCCTTGTACTGCCAGGCTGACGGTCAGGTCATCGTGATATTGGTCTTCTTGCACCCAAAACCATGGCCAGTGTTCTTCTCCAGTTGCTTGCTCTGTCCATAGCAAACCAGACAGAGGGAGGTAGTTTGACATGTAACTAGTGACGTGAACACAGTATGTACATCAATATTGCAAAGATCTAGTTAAGGTAGCATGCTGCTTCATCCGGTTTACACTCGATTGCAGTTTAGGTGGGAGAATTGGTCAATTAGGTCAGCAATTCTTTATCACCTCTATATTGCAAAACAGGGGTGATAAAGAGTTGCAGACAAAATTAACATTAATAAACCAGCGACTGTTTTGTAGAAACAAACAATATAATTATGCTAGTGTAGTCATTTCTAATCCCACTGGGATTTTTTTTCAGATTAGCATTTAGTCACATGACAGACGGGATCTAGTAAAAGTTTCATATTTTTTATAGATTAGAGCAACCTCTAAATATCTAAGAACATTCAAATATATATTTCTAGCAAATAGGTTTAATGCAGAGCAGGAATTTTGTATATTTGAATATATTATTCCAATTTTATGCCTTCCATTTGCCACATTTTACAGCCTCTAATAAAATGGATAAGATGGGTTGTATAACATATCGGAGCAGATTAGAATAAAAAACTGTCATGCAGTACATATTAAATTACAAATAAAGTGATTATGTACACTGATCTGAGACTTGGTATTTACATTTGTATATAATTAGCACTATCTCCCTGACTCATAATTAGAACTGCATCTCTTGAGAAATAAAGTAATTGCTCATTTTGAACGCTTGGCACTTTTTAGATTGAGGAGTGATTAATATATTAATATTGCAAAGCTTGTTCCAGTCAATCATATTATCAAACTAATTCACCATAATTTGTTGCAAATCAACAGTCACATGGTTAGTTTTATTGCGCTGTAAGCACCACAAATTGAGGAATCTAATGATAACATAGTGAACATTATAGCAGCTGAGCAATCTGGGTGCACAGATATGATTTACCTGCAAAATTCATCAATATGATTCAAAGTGTTGCAAGAGATTCTGTCAGCTGATGCAAAAATGCAAATTAAAATGTATATTTATAAGACATAGATTGGCCATTTAATAAAACAAGAGTTGCATCATTTATTACTTCAAGTTATATTTAGGAACATGTAAATCAGGGGTATTGGTGAAGCTGCAGAGCTGCAGGAAACATCATATTGGTTATAAAATTATAAGTTTCTTTAATCTTTTAAGAAACATTTGTACCAGCAGGTAAAGAACTATCGATAACGGCAATCAATCATTTCCCATCAACAAACTCAATTTAATTGAAATTGTTCAGGTTGCAGCTCCTGCCCAGAACAATTGGCCATTTATTGCAGATTGCTTATTCACAGGTTTCTCTCTCCCACCCATTTGCTTGTATCATTTATATGGACCACAGGTAGTCTGGCAGAACCACAAATGAAAAGTGATCATAAGTTTGATACTTCCCCAGGCAGTCCATTAATCCACTTAGGCCACATCTGTGGAAAGAGAAACAATGTCAGCATTTCAGATCGAAGACATTTGGTCTGACAAAGGGCCTTTATTTTCTGTTTCCTGGGATGTTGTCTCTCCTGCTGAGTGTTTCCAGAATTTTCTTTGTCCTTAGTTCAGATTTCTCGCATCTGCATATTTAGTCTTTGATTTTTCAGCCTCCAATCCACTTTTTGACAGAGAAGTGCCTAAATCTGAATCCAGAGAGAGCAAAGATAGAAGTAGCCCACAACCAGTGACATTTTCAAGTCGTCAAATTCATCGGCATTTGCACAAGTTAGGTGCGGTACTGGTACAATGAAAAGTTTGCTTGCAGCAGCATCACAATTTTTGGTAGCACACACAAACCATTAATTATACATAAAATCCACAAGTCAGTTTGAAAGATTGTTCAAAAGTAAGACAAGACATTAGTGCAAAACACAATTAGAAAACAAGTCCATGTCAATACAAGGTAGTGCTGAGATAGGATTAGGGTTGTGCAGGTCAGTTCAAGAACCTGACTGTTGTAGGACTTTAAGTGTTCTTGAAGTGTTGTCATCCTCCCTCCCCCCCCCCCCCCCAGCTAACAATGAGCCATTCTGCCTTCCCTTGGTCATCGTCCACTTTGATCTGTTGTTTTCAGACCTTACTCTTCCATATCTCTAGTCCCTCTCCCCTGACTCTCAGTCTGAAGAAGGGTCTCGACTGGAAACATCACCCATTCCTTCTCTCCAGAGATGTTGCCTGTCCCGCTGAGTTACTCCAGCATTTTGTGTCTATCTTCTCTGTAAGTGTTCCTGAACCTGATGATGTGGGACTTCAGGCTCTGTACCTCCTACTCAACAGCAGCAGTGGAAAGATTATGGTGATCTTTAATGATAGATATCCATCAGTGAAAGTAAGGAAGAGCAAGAAAAAAACAAAATATGTGGAAAAGGATATGAAGCAATGTTGCATGCGGGAACAGTGAGTGCTGTGTACAATTTTGGTCTTCATATTTAAGAGAGGATGTGTTTTCATTAGAGGCAGCATAGAAAAAGTTCACTGGGTTGATCAATGAAGAAAGTTGGGCAGATTGGGCCTAAACCTATTAGAGTATACAAAAAATAAGAAATTATTTCAGTGAAACATTAAGATTTTGAGGTGATTAATAGGATGAATGCTGAGAGGATAAATTGAGGAATGGATTGTGCAGAACTAGGGGACAATATTTCAGATCAAGGGGCAATTGTTGTTAATTGGGATGAGGTCTTTCAGAGACTGAAGAATCTTTTGAATTCTCAACCTAGAGAGCTGTGAAGGTAAGTAAATTATTGAATGTCTGCTAGGCAGAGATTGACAATCATTTAAACTACAAGGAACCCTCGGGATATGTGGAGAGTCCAAGAAAGTGGTGTCAGGATCAAGATTGGACCAACTATGAACCTGTTTCTTACATTTATATGAGATCAAGATTTTGAAGTTAGTGTTTTTTTGTAGCGGTAGCATTACTAGCAGTAACCTAAAAAACCCAAGCAACACTTTGCAGATAGTGGATGTCTGAAATGAAAACAGAAAAGTGCTGGAAATACTCAGCATCAAGCAGCACCTGTGAAGAGAAAGCCAAGTCAAATCAAGTCTAATTTATTTTCATATTATCATATGCACAAGTGATGTAGAGGTACAAAGAAAATCTTGCTTTCATCAACATCACAGGCACATGGACAAACAAAACCATAAATTATATAGAAAAATTATATGTGAAAAGGAAAAGATTATGCAAAAAACAAGATATGTTGGCTGTTGAGATTTCTTGCTTAAATTTCTACTGGAGTTTTTTTCCATTCCCGGGATAGACAGCACAAGATGGAAGCAT
The DNA here is from genome assembly GCA_038087875.1 of Malacoraja senta. Classification (NCBI taxonomy): domain Eukaryota; kingdom Metazoa; phylum Chordata; class Chondrichthyes; order Rajiformes; family Rajidae; genus Malacoraja; species Malacoraja senta. The sequence goes on along the minus strand of JAXLNO010000860.1, from coordinate 578,656 downwards.
TCACTACAATGATGCACCATCACTAGAATCATGTTGAACATATGCCAACTCAGTAACTCAAAGCCTAGGGAATCCATTTAATGAAGAAGAGGAGACTATGGGTGGCACATCAGTGCAGCAAGTGGTGCTGCTGCCTCACAGCTCCAGAAACCTGTGTTTGATGTGGAAATTGCACATTTTCCAAGTGACCACATTGATTATTTGGGAAATGCAGATTGCCCCCAGTGTAGATGGATGGTAGGAAAATCAGACTGAGTTGATGGGTATCTGAGAGAAAATATACTGCAGGGAGAGAGTTATGGGAGTGGAACCTGTGGGCATGGCCTGTGAATTAGTATGGAATCTGGTCTGGGACCTCCATCTGTGTCATAGAGAAATGTGAGATTCTGGGAGTAGTGGGATTTCACACTGAAGGGACTGGAAAATGAGGTGCTGTTCTGTAAGAGTTGGACGAAGATACTGCAGCCATTGAAGAACAGGCTACTTCCAAAGCAAAAATATTTTTAATAAACAGGATGCTGAGAGCCAGCCCTGTCACACTATGCAAACTGACTGAGAGACTGCAATAATCCATCTCCAGCATAATCTTGGAGGTATCTGTGATGATGCTTTTATCTATGGAAGAGTGACCAGATGAGTTAACATGGCAAGCATATGTATGCATGCAGGCCCTTCATTGCCTCATGTGTCAACAGGAAATTGCTCAATATCCCACTGCTTGCAGGACATCATATAGCTGACATTGGAGGGATGAGGAGGAGGCAACATGAAATTGGAAGTCTGTTCAATCCATTTGAATCCATTCCTTCCCACTCTCATCATCCTCCGTGCTGCTTTATGGCCCGATGACACTTTTGCAGGTGACAGTCTACTATGGAGGCTTCCTGGTCCCCAAAGGGCAGGAACAAGACAAAGATCATTTGGCCCTTCCCTCTGCTCAAATCACAAGGATTGCAAAATGGAGACATTCTTGGAAAAAGTGCAATGATTTCTAGCTGCTCATGAGTGTTTTGGCAAACGCTTGGAGTCGATAACACTCTGCATCTTAGGGATGCCTGGCAGAGCCTCCAAGTGTCCATTCATTTTGACCTCTCTCAGTTTAAGCATTTTTTAAATAATTGTCTGTCCTGGCAAACATGCTATCATTTACCAACCCTGTGCACTCATGCACAACAGACATACAATTCTGACAATGCCCTTAAACGGATCAGAGTCCTAGACATTGAGGGATGGTTGTCACTTTAACAGTCTTTGGTAAAGTGTAGCTTTCAAAGTGACCCTCCATGACTGCTGTCAATCCAAGACTGAATGCCTCTCACGGGATATCTCCCACAATGTATGCAAATCTGTCATGTATTATAAATATTTTTAGACTGTTGGTATGCTGAGCTGCAAATATTAAAGATAAATTATAAATTCTGGAATACATTAGGCACTCTCATGAAAATGCTGTGAAATGCCAAGATGCTTAAACATGGGTTAATGCATGAGTAAAATATATGCACAGCCACAAGCAATTACTGAATTCCCTCTAGCTGCATGAAGCTTTGGGGGATACAGACTGCAGCCATAACTGAATGTGTGTAACCTCCGGTGCTGATAGATGAATGGGGAAAACAGATAATGTGGAAAAACTTAGCAGGGGTGAAAAGCATTAAGCACGTCCAATAAGAATTTGCATTCCTTGTAAATTTATGCTCAATTTGAGGCTTTAAAGAGTGAATGAGGACAGTGTCAATATTTATGGAATTATTGGAACCCGAAACTGACTGCAAGGACCCAAACTTGAAAAATTGCCAAATCCACAGTAAATACTGCAACTATATATGCACTATATTTCTCCTACAGTAATGAATGGATTTTAATGAACCATCCCAAATACTGTACAAACAAATTAAATAGTGTGATGCAGCGGTGCTGGCTAACCTGGATGTAAGCACTTGAGTTTAATTACATTTTCACCAAGCGTTCCTGTTTGTTAAATATGATGATATCTTCCTTTTACAAATTGCAGACATACTGAAGGGATCTTCAAGGAAGAAGCACTTTTCATGGTTTCTTACTTGCGAGCAGCCAGCAGCAGTGTGTGTTAAAACAAAGGTGATCTCAGCACCTCTCCCATGATTTATTCAGGATGTCCAGGGTGGGTGGTGTGGGAATGGAGCTCTAGCTGGAATTTATTATATTGTGGTATGTTCCATCAGATTTAATTAGGTTAACAGAAACGATCCCATTTTACAAATTGCTGCAGCTTGCCTGCTGTTTCAGAACAGAAAGATTACTTGAATTTCAAACTCATTCAATCAACTTCTATGGTTCCATTCTGCCATATTCCTTTACAATCCAAAGTGCAATATCCAACAATAAAGACACTGTTCACACACTGAAAAATAATTTCACTTGACAAAGACTACAGTCAGTAATACAATTATTCCGGTAATTCTTTCCTGCTTTTGCAGAACAGCACTGTCTTTGATGGTTGCTGGGTCTCACCTTTCCTTATAGGCACTTCTAAGATTATAAAGAATGGTTGAATCTGGTGTTAGTTATGCATATTTTCCATATAATACAACCTCGTTTCACCTGTATTGGGTACACGGTCAGTATTTATTCTTTATTTTTCCAAATTGCTGGCTCTGATCAATGACTAAATGACTGCCTTTGACTGCTGACTCTGCACTGAGTACTCTGCGGTGTTATATACAAGACTGGTAAACCAACAGTTTGAGAAGCTGTCTTTCAAAAAGGCCTCCTGGCACATGTTGCCACATAATTACACTGAATGAGTCTTCAAGCTCTTGAGGCAATGTGTCTCCGTTGTTATTGTACCTTATGAACTAATGCTGCAATTTTCCAGTAGTACATGAGAACACTTTATTAAATTAGCTCTGGGCACCACTAAGGAAAGAAACTAATCTGACTGGAAGTTGTGATATTGCACATTTATTATGTTCAGCAGACTCAAGAACTGAAGAAGGAATCAGACGATGCCTACTAGTTGTCTTTCTACACATGTCAATATATATTATTGTCCCTGCATTTGGGACATTGTATTTTTATTTGCATGGATACTTGGTAATTTTGAAAAAGACAAAAGCTAGGACGTTAGGCAAGCTGATTAAAGTATACTTAGAAACATAGAAACATAGAAACATAGAAAATAGGTGCAGGAGTAGGCCATTCGGCCCTTCGAGCCTGCACCGCCATTCAATATGATCATGGCTGATCATCCAACAGTATCCTGTACCTGCCTTCTCTCCATACCCCCTGATCCCTTTAGCCACAAGGGCCACATCTAACTCCCTCTTAAATATAGCCAATGAACTGGCCTCAACTACCCTCTGTGGCAGAGAATTCCACAGATTCACCACTCTCTGTGTAAAAAATGATTTTCTCATCTCGGTCCTAAAAGACTTCCCCCTTATCCTTAAACTGTGACCCCTTGTTCTGGACTTCCCCAACATCGGGAATAATCTTCCTGCATCTAGCCTGTCCAACCCCTTAAGAATTTTGTAAGTTTCTGTAAGATCCCACCTCATCCTTCTAAATTCTAGCGAGTACAAGCCGAGCCTATCCAGTCTTTCTTCATATGAAAGTTCTGACATCTCTGGAACCAGTCTGGTGAACCTTCTCTGTACTCCCTCTATGGCAAGAATGTCTTTCCTCAGATTAGGAGACCAAAACTGTACGCAATACTCCAGGTATGGTCTCACCGAGACCATGTACAACTGCAGTAGAACCTCCCTGCTCTTATACTCAAATCCTTTTGCTATGAATGCTAACATACCATTCGCTTTCTTCACTGCCTGCTGCATCTGCATGCCTACTTTCAATGACTGGTGTACCATGACACCCAGGTCTCGTTGCATCTCCCCTTTTTCTAATCGGCCACCATTCAGATAATAGTCTACTTTCCTGTTTTTGCCACCAAAGTGGATAACCTCACATTTATCCACATTATACTGCATCTGCCATGCATTTGCCCACTCACCCAACCTATCCAAGTCACCTTGCAGCCTCCTAGCATCCTCCTCACAGCTAACACTGCCCCACAGCTTTGTGTCATCCGCAAACTTGGAGATGTTGCATTCAATTCCCTCATCCAGATCATGAATATATATTGCAAATAGCTGGGGTCCCAGCACTGAGCCTTGCGGTACCCCACTAGTCACTGCCTGCCATTGTGAAAAGGACCCGTTTACTCCTACTCTTTGCTTCCTGTCTGCCAGCCAGTTCTCTATCCACATCAATACTGAACCCCCAATACTTTATCAGACTTTATCATCCATCACAATTAACATCTAGGACAGTGGAAGTGAAACACATTTGCTTTCTTATCAAACCCAAGGATTTGCCTATGAAAGGCATAAATAGTAGAGTGGATATGGTAAGGTTATTTTACTCATCTCAGTCCTAAAAGATTTCCCCTTTATCCTTAAACAGTGACCCCTTGTTCTGGACTTCCCCAACATCGGGAACAATCTTCCTGCATCTAGCCTGTCCAACTCCTTAAGAATGTTGTAAGTTTCTTGGTCTATACTTCAAGGTCTATCTCTCCATTGTGTTTGCCATCTGAAGTATACAACTGAAACTGTGTGAAACTTTGTCTTTGTTATCTATGTTCCCCGTTGCTTCTATTTCATGGTATGTACCTTTATCTCCATATCTATGCTCATGTATGGCTGTTTTGGCATGTTAGGGTTGAATTTTGCCTTAAGCAGTGATTCACAGTAAGTGACAACGAATTAGCTTCCTGATACAAACATTTCCCTAATTCCCTGTCCATGATTTAAGCATTAAAGGGTGGAATTATAACATGCTGTCACTCATTTTCACTCACCCCACAGTTGGATATTTAAAATCTCCATTAGCTACAAAGAGCAGTTTAGAAACAATGCCGCTTTGCTTCACTTGCCATCCTTCGGGATATGAGACATTGAATCAAAATTCTGTCCATCCTGCCGAGATAATGTGAATGATTCATGTGCATGAATCCCACTGAGAGTTTCCTGGGTTACAGTCAGGCACCTCCTAGTAGTTATTTGTCAGGAAGATTCCCTGTAAGGGTATGAGTGCAGTCTCCGAATTCCTTGTTGATCCTATTGATGGATATCCACTGATGAACTGAGCAAGAATATGCTAAACCGAGGTTCAGTACATCTAAAGATAGACACAAAAATCTGGAATAACTCAGCGGGACAGGCAGCATCTCTGGAGAGATGCATGGCCGTCCAGAGGGGGGGGGGGTGCGATGGGTGCAGTTGTACACCCCTTTTTTTCCAGAGTAAAAAAATAAATCCAGAGTTTAAAAAAATTAAAAATTGTGGCGCAATATTTTTTTATTTGGCGCCCCCAACAAGTAACTACTAGTTATCCGGGATGCGTAAGCGAGGGGAGGTAAGTGTCGAGAAAATATCTCTTAACACAAATCAACTATCACAGAACGCCTGTTGTGGACGGGGAATGTGTATAAACTTCCAGTAAACTATCAGTGGAGATGGAATTTATCAAGGAGCGCGGTGTACCCGTTGATCTAGTGTAAAACCGGATTGGGGGGGTGGGGGTGGGGGGCATATCTTATAGATTTAGCTATTGTTCTTGAGTGGGTGGGGGGGAGTATGTATTTTGCATTTTACTGAATAAGTTGTTGGTTATATCAGCCCATGAAATGGATGGTGATGATCACGGAATCAGTTCTGTACAGCTTGCAAGATGCTAAAGGAACCCTAATGGAATTGTGGTCTGGTCTGTAGGGCTGTTTGTTCCCCAATTCACTGCCACTCCACCTCCTCACTTAGCTGTTTATTTTTAAGTGTGTGGTGCTGTCTAAAGAAGGGTCTCCACCCAAAACGTCACCTATTCCTTCTCTCCAGAGGTGCTGCCTGACCTGCCGAGTTACTCCATCACTTTGTGTCTATCTTCTGCAGAATACCGTCCTCTCCAAATGCCGATAAAATTCTGAGCTCAAAAGTTATCCCAGAGCTTCTGTGACTTGAGGACGAGATCAAATTATATTAAACTCAGTGTGTAGGAAGGAACCGCAGATGCTAGTTTACATAGCGAAGATAGACGCAGAGTAACTCGACGGGTCAGGCAGCATCTCTGGAGAAAAAGCGATACTACCTGACCTGCCGAGTTACTCCAGCGCTCTGTGTCCATCTTTTACATCAAACTAAAGTTGTCTTGCACAACTTACCGCCAACCCCCCCCCCCTCCCCCCCACCCTCCCCAACAATTATACCAAAATATAACTTTGCTGAGCTTCCATGAACGACTCGGGCTGTAGTGCTCTCTTGGGTTTAGACTCTCTGCTGCGAGAGGCAAGAAGAGTGTTTAATTGTATATGCACCAAAAAACGCTACAATTAAATCATTACTTGCCGCAGCATAACAAGTCTGCCAGCACAGTATTCATAGATAAAACAATATCTATTCACATAACTATTATCTATTCATAGATAACACAATAAGCAAAAAAACAGTAATACGTTAAAAAAAAAACATTATTTGGAGCGGCACAGTGGAGCAGTGGAGTTGCTGCCTCACAGCGCCAAAGACCCAGGTTCGATCCTGACTACGGGTGCAGTCTGTGTGCAGTTTGTACATTGCCCCTGGGACCGCATGGATTTTCTCCGGGTGCTCCAGTTTCCTCCCACACTCGAAAGACTTGTAGATTAATTGTCTTTGGTAAGTCGTAAAATTGTCCCCAGTGTGTAGGATAGTGCTAGTGCACGGGGTGATCGCTGGTCGGCGCAGAATCGGTGAGCCGAAGGGCCTGTTTCCGCGCTGTATCTCTCAAGTCTAAAAAGCACCAAAGTCCCTAATGCAACCAAGACGGTTCGTAGTTCTTAGTTTAGTTAGTGTTTGTAGTGTTCAAGAGGTCGATGGCTGTTGGGTAGGAGCTGAAGAAGGATCTCGAACCGAAACATCACCCATTCCTTCTCTCCAGAGGTGCTGCCTGTCCCGCTGAGTTACTCCAGCATTTTGTGTCTTCCTTCGAGTTAAAAAAAACAGCATCTGCAGTTCTTTCCTACAGAGCTTATTTAGTTTAGTTTAGAGATACAATGTGGAATCAGGCCCTTCGGTCCACCAAGTCCGCGCCGACCAGCGACCCCTGCACACCACCACTATCCCACACACACTAGGGACAATTTACAATTATACCAACCCAATTAACCTACGTCTTAGGAGTGTGGGAGGAAACCGGAGCACCCGGAGAAAACCCACGCGGGTCACGGGAGAATGTACAAACTCCATACGGACAGCACCTGTAGCCAAGATCGAACCCGGGTCTCTGGCGTGTAAGGCAGCAACTCTACCGCTGGCTAAATGGTGTTTAACGGGACTGAAGATGAATGGGACAGCAGGCAGTAGTTGGGGGTGGTTAAGAAGACTCGTTAATTTTTGTGCAAATCACAGTGGTGTCGATATAAAGTCATTATTCTGTGATTGCAGAAATATATATGTGTCATGAGGGATTGGTGTAAGCAAGCACCAGGCAGCGCGGTACTGCATTAACACAGGAATGTTTTGAGCTGGTGAATGGGTTAACTGTGGTTGATAGTTGGGACTGCATTAATGTCATTTGCATTGCATATCGTAAGTGTGTGAAAGCTTATGGTTGATGAAAGAATGTGTACGCGGGAGCTGACAGCATACTACGCGCCTAACAAAGTCTTCACCACTAACTGTGACAAATGCAATCTGTTGGTAAATGGCAATATACATTCAGGAGCACCTGAATGATTTTGCAGCATCATGCCAGTATGCTGAGTGCTGAGTGACAGTGAACTAAGAACTCATTCCAGTCATGCTAGTCAGCATGGCTCAACAATAGTAACGCTGAGTGATATTTTTAGATTGTACTTAACATGCTACTCACCTTTATGTGGCATTTACCAGGAGCACCTGAATGATTATGCAGCATCATGCCAGCATGTTTGATTGTTTGGTAAGCTATATGATGAATTGCGAATTTTATATTTTATGTTATTACATATTTTTATATGTTATTGAATCAAAATCAAGAATTATGAATTCACATTTCAAAAATGGTTTCACAATTCAATAGTACTGATTTTCAGTATTCCATACTGATATTTGGGAATACATGAGGTTGCATGCAAAATCCAGTTTCTGTGTAGTACGTTCTATTGCATCTATGTGAGAAATACTGATTTCCCTAACAAAATACTGATTTTCAGCCATCAAAATTTGGAAATGCTCGGTGAAACTTGGCAGCTCTGCAATTATTCACAATCACATTGTGTTTGAGAATTCAAAATGTGATTTGTGATCTTGTTTATCAGCCATCATGGAACTAGAATTTGTTATAATAGTATGACAGTAAAATAGGTTAGTTTGAAAGCGGTCATAGTAATGTAAATGCACCATTTCATGATGGAAATTGAAGTACAATTAAATGTTGTATGTGATGTGAAGTTGTTAGGTCAGGAGGACCATTAAAGGTGCACTGCACACACTAACATAGTCTAACCGTAAGAGGCAATCAAATCAACACTCAAAACATTTTCTAAAAAAGGTTTTCTTTACTGCAAAAACTTACAGTATGTTATTTGCAGTTTTTGCATGCTCCTTTATAACATTTTACATAACATTTTACAACAGTACAACTTGATTATTGAAACAAGGACAACTTCAATTCCTGATTTTTAAAAAATGTATACAAAAATGACTCCAATCATCCCATTCCCCCCCACTCGTTACTCTTGACTCAACCAAAATTATTCTGAAATATTGGTCATAAATTTGGTGTAGAAATGCCCCAAAGTAAGGCTCAGTATGCACCAGAGAGCATCTAAAACCCCTTAAGCGGGCCCTGGACCCAAGCCGCAAGGGGCTTCGCGCTCATGATGTGCGCTGCACGCACATTATTTCACATAAAAATTTTGTAATCCTGTCATGCCACCCCTCTTTTTGAAAAGCTTCGTATGGGCCTGGGATGGGTGACATTTTGGGTCAAGACCCTTCTTCAGATTGGTTAGGGATAAGGGAAATGAGAGATAGAATCATAGAAACATAGAAAATAGGTGCAGGAGTAGGCCATTCGGCCCTTCGATATGATCATGGCTAATCATCCAAATCAGTATCCTGTACCTGCTTTCGCTCCATACCCCCTGATCCCTTTAGCCACAAGGGCCACATCTAACTCCCTCTTAAATATAGCCAATGAACTGGCTTCAACTACATTCTGTGGCAGAGAGTTCCAGAGATTCACCACTCTCTGTGTAAATTTTTTTGTTCTCATCTCAGTCCTAAAAGATTTCCCATTTATCCTTAAACTGTGACACCTTGTTCTGGACTTCCCCAACATCGGAAACAATCTTCCTGCATCTAGCCTGTCCAACCCCTTAAGAATGTTGTAAGTTTCTAAAAGATCCCCCCTCTATCTTCTAAATTCCAGCGAGTACAAGCCGAGTCTATCCAGTCTTTCCTCATATGAAAGTCCTGACATCCCAGGAATCAATCTGGTGAACCTTCTCTGTACTCCCTCTATGGCAAGAATGTCCTTCCTCAGATTAGGAGACCAAAACTGTACACAATACTCCAGGTGTGATCTCACCAAGATCCTGTACAACTGCAGTAGAACCTCCCTGCTCCTATACTCAAATCCTTTCGCTATGAATGCTAACATATCATTCGCTTTCTTCACTGCCTGCTGCACCTGCATGCCCACTTTCAATGACTGGTGTACCATGACACCCAGGTCTCGTTGCATCTCCCCTTTTCCTAATCGGCCACCATTCAGGTAATAGTCTACTTTCCTGTTTTTGCCACCAAAGTGGATAACCTCACATTTATCCACATTATACTGCATCTGCCATGCATTTGCCCACTCACCCAGCCTATCCAAGTCATCTTGCAGCCTCCTAGCATCCTCCTCACAGCTAACACTGCCCCCCAGCTTCATGTCATCTGCAAACTTGGAGATGTTGCATTCAATTCCCTCGTCCAAATCATTAATACATATTGTAAATAGCTGGGGTCCCAGCACTGAGCCTTGCGGTACCCCACTAGTCACTGCCTGCCATTCTGAAAAGGACCCGTTTACTCCTACTCTTTGCTTCCTGTCTGCCAACCAGTTCTCTATCCACATCAATACTGAACCCCCAATACCGTGTGCTTTAAGTTTGTATATTAATCTCTTATGTGGGACCTTGTCGAAAGCCTTCTGAAAGCCCAGATATAACACATCCACTGGTTCTCCCCTTTCCACTCTACTAGTTACATCCTCGAAAAATTCTATAAGATTCATCAGACATGGTTTACCTTTCATAAATCCATGCTGACTTTGTCCAATGATTTCACCATTTTCCAAATGTGTTGCTATCCCATCTTTAATAACTGACTCTAGCAGTTTCCACACTACCGATGTTAGACGATATAAACGATGACGTGGAGAATAAGGAACAATGTCTAAAAGATATGCAAAAAGTAACGATTATAAACAAAACAGGCCATTGTTAGCCATTTGTAGGGTGAAATCGAGAAGCTAGTCCGACTTGGGAGGGGGTGGGATAGAGAGAGGGGGAAATCAATATTCATACCACTGGGCTGTAAGCTGCCCAAGCGAAATATGAGATGCTGTTCCTCCAATTTGCATTTAGCCGCACTCTGACAATGGAGGAAACCGAGGACAGAAAGGTCTGTGTAGGAATGGGAAGGAGAATTAAAGTGTCCGGCAAACAGAGATCAGGTAGGTTCAGGCGGGCTGAGCGAAGATGTTCTGCGAAAGGTTCGCCCGGTCTACGTTTGGTCTTCTCTGATGTATAAGATTCGACATTTTGAAAAACAGATACAGTAGATAAGGTTGGAGGAGGTGCAGGTGAATCTCTGCCTAACCTGAAAGGACTGTCGGGGTCCCTGAACAGAGTCAAGGGAGGAGGTATAGCGACAGGTGTTGCATCTTCTGCGGGTGCAGTGGAAGGTACCAGGGGAGGGGTGGGGTGGTTTGGGTGGGAAAGGATGTTAACCAGGGAGTTGCGGAGGGAACGATCTCTGCGGAAGGCAGAAAGGGGGGGAGATGGGAAAATGTGGCTACTGGTGGTATCCCATTGAAATTTCGGAGGATTATGTGTTGTATGCGACGGCTGATGGGGTGGAAGGTAAGGACTAGATGGACTCTGTCTCTGTTGCGACTAGGGGGAGGGGGAGCAAGGGCGGAGCCACGGGATACCAAGGAGACACATGTCAAGGCCTCATCTATGATGGGAGTGGGGAACCCCGTTCCCTTAAGAATGGGGACATCTTAGATGACCTGGCATGGAACAACTCATCTTGGGCGCAGATGCGGCGCAGATGGAGGAATTGGGAGTAGGGGATAGAGTCTTTGCAGGAAGCAGGGTGGGAAGAAGTGTAGTCAAGATAGTTGTGGGAGTCAGTGCGTTTGTAATAGATGTCAGTCTATTTTCCTGTGATGGAGACTGAAATCAAGAAGGGGGGCAGAGGTGTCAGAGATAGTCCAAGTAAATTTGAGTGCAGGATGAAGTGGTGGAGTGGAGTGGTGAAGTTGATGAACTCCATGAGTTCTGCATGGATGCAGGAGGTAGCACTGATGCAGTCATCAATGTAATGGAGATAGAGTGCAGGGATAGGGCCTGTGTATGCCTGGAACAAGGATTGTTCAACATACCCTACAAAGAGGCAGGCATAACTGGGGCCCATAGCTACGCCTTAGAGGAAGTGGGAGGTGTCCAAGGAGAAGTTGTTGAGAGTGTGGACCAGCTCCATTAGGGAGAGTTGAGTGTCAGTAGAGGGAATTTGGATGGTTCTGCGGTCGAGGAAGAAACAGAGGGCTTTCAGGCCTTCCTGCAAGTGTGACTGGACGTCCATAGTAAATATGAGGGAGTGGGGGCTCAGAAAGCAGAGATCATTGAAGAGACGAAGGGCATGTGAGATATCTTGGACATGTCAGGAGAGATTGGACCAGGGGGGATAGGATGGAGTTGAGGTACGTGGAAATCATTTCCGTGGGACAGTAGCAGGCAGAAACTATGGGTCTGCCAGGGCAGTTGTGCTAGTGGATTTTGGGGAAAAGGTTGCGCGGGGCTGGGAAACGATAAGGTTGGAGGCTGTGGAAGACAGACAGCCAGAAGTGATGAAATCAGGAATGGTGTGTGAAGTTAAGGCCTGGTATTCGTCTATGGGTTCATGGTCCAAGGATAAGTAGGAGGAGGTGTGTGAGAGTTGTCGCCTGGCCCCAGCCCAGTAGAGATCAGCAAGCCAGCATACCACGGCACCTCTGTTGTCGGCGGGTTTGATTGTACGTTGATCTGTACGTTCAGAGGGGTTGAGGTTTGAATACTAAGGGGAGTGGAAAAGTTGAGATGGTTGATGTCACGCCGGCAGTTAGAAATAAAGTCTAGAGAGGGTAGAAGGCTATTCTGGGGAGTCCAAGAGGAGGGGGACCGGTAGAGATGGGAGAAGGGGTCATCACTGGGTGGTGAGGACTCCTTCATAGAAAAAGGCACGGAGGCGGAGGCGTGGAAGAAAAGCTCTATGTCGTGGCGGACCACGAACTTGTTGAGGTGGGGGCGGAGGGGAAAGATGGTGAGGCCTCTGCTGAGGACACACTCTTCTGTATCCGAAAGGAAGAGGTCAGGGGGGATGGTGAAGACACGACAAGGTTGGGGGTTGGGGTCGGGAAGTGGGCAAAGGCCGAGGCGAGGTCTGGTGGGAGGATGGTGGATGTTCAGAGAGGAGGGGGCATGAGGACTATTGTATTGGTGGGGTGTGGTCGGGGTAACCTGGTTAAACGAGGGGGAAGGGGAAGACCCATCACTACTGCAGTTTCCTGTAGGAGGGGGGGGGAACAATAGGACCCAGCAGAGTCAGACCACGTGCTGTTGGAATCTGCATCGTGGAGGTTGTGGGCCTGGTGCTGAGCCTGCAACTCAGGTGAGGCCTGCTGGTGGGTGGTGGAGAGGCGAGGGTCAGCGGAGTTGCTGTTGGAGGCCCGTGGGAGGCTGGAGTAGAGATACGGGTCACCGGCAGCAGCATCGGTAGTTTCCGTGAGACAGTGGAGGTCAGCGGTGGTCCCAGGGAGGCGGTGAGAGTCGGCGGCAATGGCACTTTCGGTGGTCCGGTCCTGGGTTTGGCCGGGAAGGCCGTGAGGTTCGGATGTTGGTGCTGCTCCTCATGGTGGCAATCTCGGCCTCGTTGTGGTCGGGTAGGCGGCACAGGCCTTAGGCCTGCGGGCCATCAAGTCGAGGAGTGTCGGTGGAGAGACCGGTCTGGAGTACAACTAAACCTTTATTAACACTCGAGATATTTAAACATGCATGCATATTTCTGACTTACATTTCATTCACTTTTCTAACTGACAATCTAAATTGTAAAAACTCATGACTTTGACTAATATTACCCATCTGAAGTGAGATTGATTCATGCCAAATTGATTCGGATGATAAAATATTTTCTCTGATATCTGAGCTCCGGGTCTTCCTTTCGTAATGGTTGTTTTCAGGGTTGTCACGACTGATGTCCCTGACAGTATTGTTTGATATTCTAGAAAGTTTGTTGCCGTACCCCTGCCCAAGACCCTCATGACTGAGATAATTTATTCTGAGCACCCATAACACATTTGTTCCCTGTCCCGTTTCCGCCTTTAACTTGGAGCTGAGCACCCATCAGACTTTATCATCCATCACAATTAACATCTAGGACAGTGGAAGTGAAACACATTTGCTTTCTTATCAAACCCAAGGATTTGCCTATGAAAGGCATAAATAGTAGAGTGGACGTGGTAAGGTTATTTCCACTGGTGGGGGAGTCTAGGCTTAGAGGTCATAGCCACAGAATTAAAGGGTGTTCTTTTGGAAAGGAGGTGAGGAGGGATTTCTTTTGTTAGAGGGTAATTAATCTGTGGCATTTATTGCCACAGAAGGCTGTGGAGGCCATCAGTGCATATTTTTAAGGCAGAGAGACAAATTCTTGATTATAATGAGTGTCAATGATTATGGGGAGAAGGCAGGAAAACAGGATTAGGAGGCAGAGATCAGCTATGATTGAATGACAGAGTAGACTCGATTGGCCAAATGGCCTAATTCTACTTCGATAACTTGTGAATTGTGATTCTTTAATTGTAATAGTACCTGCCTCAACAACCTCATCCAGCAGCTTGTTCCATATATCTACCATCCTTTATGTAAAAACGTTGTCCCTCACCTTAAACCAATATCCTCTGGTTTTTAATTCCACATCTCTGGGTAAAATACTATGTGCATTTAGCTTATCTATTCCTCTCATGATCTTATACACCTCTATAAGATCACCCCTGATCTTCCTAAGCCTGAAGGAATAAAGTCCTAGCCTGCTCAACCTCTCCCTTTCGCCCAGGCCCTCAAGTCCTCGCACCATCCTCGTAAATCTGAGGTATTCCTTCTTTCAGAAACCTATGAATCTGTAGAATTCTCAACCTAGCTGTGAAGGTAAATTATTGAATGTATGCCAGGCAGAGATTGACAAATATTTAAACTACATGGGAGTCTCAGAATGTGTGGATATTTTGATGTGTTTTGAAATTCATCAAATAGTTTCTTCCATAAATTGTCAGGTTCCAAAAATTTCCCATTTGCTTTTCATGTTCTTCAGATGGTTCGTGATGGATGGAATAGTTTACAATGGCATTCCAGAAAGTTGCGTCAGCACAATTCTACTCCCTCATATTGAAACTGATGGTCCTTCACTTTACCTCTTTATTTATGGTTCCCAGCATCTCTTTCTAGTCAGGGCATCCTTCTAAAATGTGATGGGATACTTGACATCTCTTCTCATGCTACATCCCCTACAGTGGGGAAGCCTGCAAAGCAGGGAGTTGTGCTTGCTCCTGTGAGCTCAAAGAAAAGAAGATGGTTTCTCTCCCTCAATATACAACAACAAGCAACTAGCTGTGAGATAAACACAAAGTGCTGGAGAAACTTAACGGGTCAGGCAGCATCTGCGGAGGGAATGGATAGGCGATGGTTTGGGCCAGGACTCTGAAGAGATATGACAATAACCTTGACACTGGGAAGCTAAGTGTAACCATGGCTCTGAGATCTGTGGGGAAAAAACAGTTACAGTGCAAGTGAGGCTGTGTATGTCATAGGTTTGAGGCAGAGAATGCAATTTGACTTTTATCATTTTAATTAACACAAGGCAGGAGGAAATGGCTAACAAAACCTGTCAGTAAATAAGGACTGTTTCACACCAGTGTGGTTGGAAAACCTACTACAGATACATGTTGCGTGCTGCTCTATTGTTCTAGACAAATATTACAATTTTACGATCTGCAGAAGGGTCTCGACCAAAAACATCACACAACCATGTTCTCCAGGGATGCTGCAGGATCCTCCAGCATTTTGTGTCTTTCCTTTGTAAACCAATATCTACAATTCCTAGTTTCTACACTCCGTTTTACATTTGTATTTCTTTTGTTATCCCTTTGCTAGTAACATAATTGTCAGGCATCTTGACATATTTTTCCATATTCTCTTTTATAACCCATTGTCTATTTTGTTTCAGTGCTTCCACTTTGAACACTTCTCTTGGGTTTCTGATGTATTGAGCTCTCATCTGACAGAATTACTACCACATGTATACAGAAACTACATTTCAATTTCATTGGGTGCAAGACAATTTTGAATGTCTTGTGGTTGTGAAAGACCCTACATAGAAGTGCATTTCTATTATCCTTGAGATTTTCTGTAGTGGCTGCAACTTGGAAGGTGAAATGCTCTTGAGTTGCTAGCTGGTCTTATTCACCACTTTCTCCTGTGCGACAGCAGGAACTGTGATATCGACAGCCTTGAGAGATATGTTGATAATGTGGCTGTCACGGTTCAATAGCTGCCACTGCAAGTTTGATGTCAATTGCAAGTGTGACATTTCCTTGTGCCCTCTGAGTGCGTGAGGCCAAGGTAAATAATATCACAAGGAATCTGTTGTACCAAAAATAGGTCAGTGGAGGAGGGGAACTCTTGTGACAGTTGTGATAGTGAAAATAAATAAATTGAACAGCCTTCTTAATTTGACAACCTGATAAATTACCAAATTCCGTCTAGGATCTGTATACATTGCTCCTAGGTTTCAACTCTTTTGCAACTCCTCCCACTGTCTGTGTGTCAGATGGCTTCCTGCTCTATGATGGATAGTGAAATTCCTCCCTCATTTCCATTCCTTGCATGCAAGGAATCCTCTGCAGAGTATTGTTCAGCTCACTTCTTGCTGCTGCACTGAAATGGGAACAGCAAGACTCTGCACAGGGAAAAGCACAGGTGAGCTGGTTGCAGACACTTTAATAAGTAGGAGCATAGCTTTATCGCGTGCTGCTGCCAATGCTACCAAGAAGTAGGGGTTAATTGCCTACAGCATTCACAGTGCATGATAGGCTCTGTGTGTTTTCTCATGCTCTCAGTGCCCGTGTGACTATGCCAGTTCCTGTGTGAATGCGGTGCTGATTTTGGCATTTTCATAACCAATATGACTCTCATTCAGCTATCCGTTAAGGTAACTAATTATTCGCTGCACATTCTCTGGCTCAGCAGAAGCTCAAATACACGATGAAAGCACAAATGAGGGAGTTAATAAAATTTCTCAGCCTTCTCTCGAACCAAAAAAAAACAAACCTCTGCTTTCTTGGGAAATTAAGTAGGTTTTGTGCAAACCAGGCAAAATCTTTTTCTCTTCATTGAATTATAGCTCAATTTGCAATAGCTTCTTCCTGCCATGGATCTGTGTATATGAAACACTGCAGGATGCCTTTCCGTTATCTACTGCTGGGTAAAAACTGTCTAGATTGTCAGAAATTGCTGCAGAACAAATGAATAAATCTATATTGCTTTGCACATTCAGTAAAATAGAGGATAAAGCCAATTGCAGCCTAACCAACCCCTTCCATTCTCTTTTCTCAGAAGCAGAAGGGATGAAAGCTGTTGAGAGTGCAGTTCATTTGAAGAAAAAATCTGATCCATTCAACTGATGATCTGCTGATTGAAACAATGAGAAAATTATAAGGGTGTATTTAAAGAAAGGGAACTGAAATTTGGGGAATGGGTGTACAAGTTCATTAAATGCTTGGCTGATAAGACATATTTTTTTAGACAAAACGTCAACATTTAGCAAAGTGTCATATCAAGATGCCCTGTAAAATCTGACAGCCACTCTCACCTCATCTCTGTAATTCTGCTGAAGATTGACACAAAAAGCTGGAGTATCTCAACAAGACAGACAACATCTCTGGAGAGAAGGAATGGGTGATGTTTTGGGTCGTTCTGCTGTAATTCTACTATTTGGTCTATCTTTGGATTAAGGCAGTGACGTGGTTAGAGTCGAGGGGTCCCAGCTAAACCAAAACAGGGAATTGGAGAACCCAGACAGCTCATTACACTCCCAACCCAGGGAGGATGACCATCTGCATTGTTCCAGTGACATTTCTGGGGAAATCTTCCATGTCTCTCTAAGTATTCAGTAGATCTTTGTAAATAAACAAATAGAAGGAATTGTCAGTCTAATTTATGTCAATGAATTGTCAATTCCAGGGGAGGACACGTGTTAGTCTATTTGGCTCAAGCTGCTGTGACAAACCAAGTTACTCAGGATGTGAATTCAATTGCACACATTCAATTGCACACTTTGGGTGGCATCGTACCACGTGTTGGCATTACAGAGTTGTCCAAAGGAATATTGCATACATCACATATCATAGTTAGTCCTGGATTACAGTTGCCAATATACTTTTTTCTTAAGAGTTTAACTCAAGTTATCTGCTTAAACATTGCAACACTTGATGGAATTTCTAATCCACTGGTTTTTTTTAATGTTCTGTTGAAAACAGTTGCTTTTGTTATTAAATGTGCAAAATTAGTATTTAAAAGAAAATGTTGATTGGTATCTGGATTCAGGGGAGCAACATAACTGGAGTAAATTTTTAATTACCATTCGCATTAGGTCATTGTACAAGCTATACATGTATGGGAGTAACAACTAGCAGCCACAGAGCTGCAAGCAACTTTAATGCTTCCGACATTCCTACTGCTCATTCAGTCGTGTTTTTACATATGGATGGTATGCACCCAAATTACACAAAGCATGCAGCCATGATGCCAATTGCCATGCAAGTTACAAATAGAAACAGTAAAATAGGAGCAGGAGCTGGCCATTGAGCCCTTCAAAACTGTTCTGCCATTTAATGTGGCTGATTGTCCAGATTCAATACTCAGTTCCAACTTTCTATCCATGAACCTTGATCCCTTCAGACACAATCGTTCCTGAATATATCCAATGATTTTGTTCCAACTGTTTTCTACAAATCGAGATCCACCACTCCTCATCTCAGTCTTAAATTACTTACTCATCCTTAGTTTGTGATCCTGCTTTTAAATTCAGCAACTGATGCAGAAGAACACATAGGTCTCACCATACCTCCCATTTTCCAAATTATCAACACTCAGATAATAATCTTACTTCCTAGTTCTTGCCGCCAAAGTGAATAATCTAGCATATATTCATATCATTTTGCATCTATCATATAGCTGTCCATTCCCTCAGCTATTCAAACCAAATCACAAATTCCTCATCCCATTCATAAATATAGAACATGTTTAGTCCAGTTCCAACACAATCCCTGTGGTTCCCCAGATGCCCCTAATACTCACAAATAGATCCACTTATTCCTCCTATTTGTTTCTTGCCAGCCATCTATTTCTCTATCCATATCAGCACCTCAGCATCAATCCCATGTGCTTTAATTTTGCATGCAATCCTCTTGTCGGATCTTATCAAAAGCTTTCTGAAAGTGTTTTCTGAACTCCTATTTATTAAAACAATTTGATTGCCTTACACAGTGTATCCTAAACAGTGTGATTAATTTACTGTACAGACTTTTGTGTTCAAATATCATGAGTTGATCTTGAGTCCATAAACTAAATTGAATGAAAGACAGGATTTGTTTTACTGAGGCACAGATAACAGTATATGTTGCTACTCAATAGAAGCTTTAGCATCATGGCTTCATCTGTCTGGATTTTATAAGGATTTTTGATTTTTAGAACACCTGGAAAAAATCTGAAGTAGTACCTGATTCTGAAGAAGAAGTATTTAGAACAAAATGCAATACAATGAGAGTCTGTGTGTTAAGGAGATAATGGAAGCCTGCCATTAACATGGGTCATATAAAGGGGACATGACTTGAGAATTAAGGGACAGAAGTTTAGGGGGAACATTAGGGGGAACTTCTTTACTCAGAGAGTGGTAGCTGTGTGGAATGAGCTTCCAGTGGAAGTGGTGGAGGCAGGTTCGATGTTATCCTTTAAAAATAGATTGGATGGGTATATGGACGGGAAAGGAATGGAGGGTTATGGTCTGAGTGCAGGTAGATGGGAGTAGGAGGAAGTATTTATTTTTAATTTAAAAAAAAAAAAAAAAAAAAAAAATTAAATGTTCGGCACGGACTTGAAGGGCCGAGATGGCCTGTTTCCGTGCTGTTATGGTTATATATGGTTATATGGTTATAAAGGATGTCACTAAGAAGTAGTCAGTTTCCAGGTGACAGGAGGGGTGAAGTTACAATTCAAATATTCAAAGCAGACCAGGTTGAACCCTCTTTTTCACTATTTTTCATCTATTTAAACAGGCATCATAAGAGATTGTTTGTGGTTTCTACAACATTAGAGAAAACCTGCAAAATCCAAACAGATGCAATTTTTCAAACCATATGGTCAGACAATGTAATTTGTGTTATCTATTATTTCATAACATCTACACAGTCCACAGGATAATTAGCAACAGAAATGAAAAGTGATATTTCACAGCAAAGTCACTGGGCTCACTTTGTGATTTATTTGTTAATTTAGTTCCCATTTAAAATTGAAATTTAAATCCAACCTTCATGATTTTAGATAGGAGGCACCTCCCAAATGTGTGGTATAAACACTTCCCCAAGAAAAACTGCAGGTAGTGATTTAGATCTTATTTTGTCACTTGGCATGTTATCAGGTCAACATCTTCATGGCTTATAAATCATGCACTGGAAGCAAAGGATGCAGTTACAGTCACCTCACCCTTCCCGTTGATGCTGTGCAATGCTGACCCCTGCTGGAGTTTACTGGACAGCTCATGGCTACTTCATTTCAAAGAACCATGGCATCTCTTTCCCCTGAAGCTGAGGTAACATCTCAGGGAAGGTAGAGACTGCTCAGATTCTATCTCCCCACTACCCCACAACCTAAAGGGCCTGTCCCACGAGCATCCGACTGCAGGCGGCAAGCGCGACCAAACCGGAAGCGGGGGCAGCGCGGGGGCCGTGCGGACGTCAAGTGATCCCCGTACAGGGCCGGTCCCACCAGCATGCGACTGCATGCGGCGAGCGCGACCAAACCGGAAGCGGGGGCCGCGCGGACGTCAAGTGAGTGACGTGAAGTTTGAGCGAAGTTCGCGGGAAGTTTGTGTGCAATGTACGGCGTCAAGACGCTGCGTACGGCGTCAAGACGCTGCGTACGGCGTCGAGACGCTGCGCACGCCCGTCGAGGCAGTGCTTACGGCATCGAGGTGGCTGCGGGCCGGCAGGCCGTTGCCGCGTGGAATTTTTGAACAGTGTCAGTTTTTCGGAGCCCCGCGCGATGTCGGGACCAGCTCCGCACAACTCCATACGGCTCCAGCGATCGAAGTGGGACCGGCCCCGCGAGGCCGTACGGCTCAAGCGACCACGTTAGGTCGTGCTTGCCGCATGCAGTCGCATGCTGGTGGGACAGGCCCTTTACTCAACACTCACATACACATTTGGAGTTCTGGCCTTTGTTAGTGCTCTTTGACTGTAGGCTACCTGCTGGTACCTTGCATAGGCTGAGATTATTCAGCATTCCTTCATGCTATTTTCATTGATGTCATAATTTTGATTGCAAGAACTTATGTGAAATTATCTGCATTTGATCAAACTTGATCATCAAATAAATCACTGAAAAACTTACAGGAGTGTATAGTGGCAGAGATAGTTAAGCTGCTATACTTCACAGCATTAGAGATCCAGGTTGAGCCCTGATCTTTAGTGTTGTCTGGATGGAATTTGCACATTCTCCCTATGACCCCTTGGATTTACTTGGGTGCTCCAGTTTCCTCCCACGTTTCAAAGATGTGCTTGTTGAATGGGTAATTGGTCACTGTAAATCGCCTCAAGCATATAGGTGAACGGTGGAATCTGGAGAGAATTGACGTGAATGTAGGGAGTATAAATATAACAGGATTGTCATGGATGGGTTGTTGGTGGTCAGTGTGGATACAGTAGGCTGAAGAGTCTGTTTCTAATCTGCATCCTTCTATGATTTCCTAACCGTGCATCTCTCCACAAATTCTGACATTTTAGGATTGAAATCTGGAACCCTCGATATACATTTGCACAATGCACCAAATGAGACATACTTTTCTTTTCATAGTCACAGCGTCAGACATCATGGATTAAGGCCTTTCATCCTAACTCATCCATGCCAACCAAAATGCCCCAACCAAGCTAGTCCTATTTACCCATATATGCCCCTGTTGTTCGATACGGGAATACTGGAATTGTCCACCAAGGCTGGCGGGGAGCTGAGATAACGGCCAGCAAAGTCGGCCTCAGAAGCCAGTGAGGGGAACTGATCCACCGGCAGCATTCACGATGAGGTCGAGGCGCCACAGTTTTGGGGAGACATCTGGGGAGAATTTCAAGTGTGCTCTCGTAATTTTGACTGGATTAAAGGAGATGTCAGACCACCAGTTGCTGGAAAATCAGTGGTAGACCTGTAGTGAGAAGGTAAATGTAAATACTAAAATGATGGAAATATTACCTTCTATCTTATTTACTTCCACTTAGATGTTTCCTTTATAATTTTTTTTTATTTTGCAAAGCAATTGTGCCAATGAATCATAACTTTAAAAAGATGCTTTGAGAGGGTTCAAAATTTGATTAAACTAAAACAATTGTGATGGCAATGTTTGGTGCAATAAATTATATATTTTCACATGAAGAACATGACTTGATGCACGGTTTCAATGTTTCCAGTCAGCTGTTGTCTTTTTACTGCCATTGGTGAATCGGTGTGAATTATATTGAATCATGTCTCATGGTTTTTATTTAAGCCAACTCTTATGAATTAGGAGAATATTATCTTCTGCTATAAATAAAATAATTTGTGCCCATTGTCTTCTGAATATCAGTGCAATGCATCCCTACAGACGATGAATACAAAAGACTCATAACTGGCCCAGAGAACTCCACGAAGAGCACTCAGTTGTCATAAAATTCCTGTGTCTTAAAAAAAAAAAAATACTTGTTTCTTCAGGTTCTTCTTTATAATTTGAATAAATGGGAAATAAATTCTGCTTGAGTCTATGTGCCTCAATGCTTTGCACAGAAAATTTGTTCGCACAGGAATAAAGTATGAAGAATTTATATGGTAGTATGTGGTATTACCATCAGTAACCACAATCTCGATCTTTCTCATTCCAAGCACTGGCACTGCAGAAGACTATGGTTTTCTGCCACTGAACTGTTCATTTTTGGGTCTTCCTTTTCATCAGACTTTTGCTAAAATTAAATGTCAATGTCACTTTGCATGAGACAAATGCAACTGTTTTACCTGTGAAAACACATCCTCTGCTTTAAATAATTTAAGACAGCAGCATATGGACTATATGACCAGGTACCAAGAAATGATGCAAGAGGGTTAATTACTCATATCAGTGCACATTCTGTGGAACCTGCCCTATCTGTAGCACAAAATCAGGCAATTTACATAAAGTGTTTTTCACAATGTATAGAAATATTGAAAGTTTTGGCTGCGGATGTTCTCATCTGTACTGCAAGCTGGATGTGGGTTTATACAAAGCAGCGGATGTATAGCTGTCCCCAGTTATTGTCACAAAACAGGTTTTACAGTAGTTCTATGCTGCTCTATTTTGGAGTTGGAGGCCAATTTGCAAGTACCACTGCATGGCACATTTAGCAGAACTGACTAGGGATGAAGTTCATAGAAACATAGAAACATAGAAAATAGGTGCAGGAGTAGGCCATTCGGCCTTTCGAGCCTGCACCGCCATTCAATATTATCATGGCTGATCATCCAACTCAGTATCCTGTACCTGCTTTCTCTCCATACTCCAGATCCCTTTAGCCACAAGGGCCACATCTAACTCCCTCTTAAATATAGCCAATGAACTGGCCTCAACTACATTCTGTGGCAGAGAATTCCAGAGATTCACCACTCTCTGTGTAAAAAATGTTTTTCTCATCTCAGTCCTAAAAGATTTCCCCTTTATCCTTAAACTGTGACCCCTTGTTCTGGACTTCCCCAACATCGGGAATAATCTTCCTGCATCTAGCCTGTCCAACCCCTTAAGAATGTTGTAAGTTTCTATAAGATCCCACCTCATCCTTCTAAATTCTAGCGAGTACAAGCCGAGTCTATCCAGTCTTTCATCATATGAAAGTCCTGACATCCCAGGAATGTGAGTACAGTGGTAGTGCCAATAGCCTAGTAGTCCAAATGATAGACACACAAAGTTGGAGTAACTCAATGCGTCAAGCAGCATCTCTGGAGAAAAGGAATAGGTGACGTTGCGGGTCTCAACCCGAAACGTCACCTATTTCTTTTCTCCAGAGTTGCTGTCTGACCCGCTGAGTTATTCCAGCTTTTTGTGTCCATCTTTGGATTAAACCAGCATCTGCAGTCCCTTCCTATACAGTAATCCAAAGGATGTGGATTTACCTCTCACCATAGCAATTTGAGAATTTAAATTCAATTTTAGAAATCAATAATGCATTGGCACTGGTGAAGGTGAGCGTGCACCAGAGAATCTCTGCTCTCCTTACCCAATCTAGATTATATATGACTCCATGACCATGTCGGTATAGATGAGCTGGTTCCATGCTATATGATTTTATTTCAATGTGGCCAACTGTTCCTTCAAGTTGTCTGGCAAACGGTCCTAATGTATCAGATTGTATCGTTGTATCAGATTATCCGAGTACCTCTTGAATCAAAGTAGTTCCCAGAAGAAGCCTCTCTTAACCTTCACTCTAGCACATTGTCAAGTCAACTAACATTTATAAAAAATATCAGCCTGCCAGTTGTTACCTGTGCCACCAGATTGAATAAAGAAGTCCCCAGGACAGAAACAGTTGCACAGCTAAAATGCAAGAGTATTGGATTCTGGAATCACTTTCCATGCATCTTATTGGAAAGGCTAGTCAAGAATGAAAAGGTGTTGTGTGAACTACACCACAGCATCGTTACCAGTAATTAGGGATGGCTAGTTGAGCTGTTGTCTCTTGCTTCCAAAAACCTGGATTTAATCCAGACCTTGGGTGCTCTCTGTGACTTTTGCACATCCTCTCTCTGACCACGTGGGTATCCTTTGTGTGCTCCATTTTCCACCCACATCCTAAAATGTGTGAGTTGGTAGGTTAATTGGCCATTGTAAATTGTATTTACTTTGTTGATGAGTGGTCAAATCTGTAAGAGAGTTAATGTGAAATGTGAGAAAAATAAAAATGGTATACGTAATGGATAATTGATGGTTGGCATGGACATGTTGGGTCAAAGGGCCTCTTTCCATGTTGTACAACTCTAAGCAGCGTAAGATAAATATTAGCATGAATTTTCTGGCAAAAAGTAACGGCAGCTACCAATGATGATTTCAAAATACAGAAGACCAATGTATGGATTGGAGAGGTGGCTGAGAGTTTGGTAAATTAATACACATCACATTGATGATCTTCATAGAGTGTAGAGAGTCCTTGTTGACTGCCACACAGTCACCCTACCACCATGGAAGATGTAAATATCAAAATACTTTAACCTTGTTGGTCCTTGCTAAATTATAATCAGAGAATCAGTGAATCATACAAAAATGAAAAAGACCCTTCGGCCAACTGTGTAGGGATGCACTGCACTGATGCTAGTTGAAGGTGGTTGCCGGAGGTTGCAGGTAATGGAAGGTAAGACCTCCCTGGTGGAATAAAACTGGGTGAAAAAAAGGTCTTACCTTCCACTACCTGCAACCTCCGGCAACCACCTTCAACTAGCATCGCAACCGGCTTAGACTAAAAAATTACCGATTTTTTAAACGGCAAACAATTTTTAGTCGCGGCCTGTTTTGAATTTTTTGAAATAATCGTCGGAACATAGAAGCGTAAACCACTTTCGACCATTAGGGAGACTGACAAAAACCTCCGGGAACCTCCGGGAACCGTATGGAAACCTTGGGTGGGGCGCAAAGTCTCCAGAGGTTTCCGTTCAGGTTTCCTAAATGGGACAGGCCCATAACTCTCTGTTAAATCCATCCAGTGATTTGGCCTCCACTGCCCTCTGTGGCAGGGAATTCCATAAATTCACAACTCTCTGGGTGAAAACGTTTTTTCTCACCTCAGTCTTAAATGACCTCCCCTTTATTCTAAGACTTACCAAGACCATTTTCTGACACTTTGCCCATAGCCTTCTAAACCTTGATCAATCAAGGGCTTGTCTAAATACTTTTCAAATGTTGTGAGAGTCTCCACTTCCACCACAACCTCAAACAATGTTCCAAACATCCTCTCGGTGAAGCAATTGCCCTCAGATCCCCAGTTTACCTGCTACCCATTGCTTTAAACCTATGCCCTCTGTTTTAGGTGCATCTACGTTTACTATCCATTTTACCTTTGGCTCTCATAATATTGTAAACCTTCTCAGTCAACTTCTCAGTATGTCGCCTCAGCTCCCCTTTGCTCCAAGGAAAACAAGCTAGGCCTATCCAGTCTCTTCTCTTAATTGAAACACTCCATCCCATGTGATATCCTAATGAATCTTCTCTGAAAGAATGTGCAGCCAGCCATCCTTTTGTGCATCTTAAAGTATCCATTCTTCTCCTGCATTTGTTTCCGAATGCTGCATCCACTGTGAACACTATCAATTGGTGATTATCCACTGCTGCCTAAGGAACACTGTTGCTTCTTCGAAGATTCTAGCAGAAAGGAAAGCTTCTTTATATTCACTGTAAGCAATAAATTGTCCACTTCCTCATCTATTAAATGGGGATAAGGGGCAGTTCATCTCTGCTACTGGCCCAAAGCTTGTATTCTGTGATTTCACTTTGCATTTCTCTTCTTTTGACTTTGTCTGTCAGATGTATCTAAACCCATTTCCCTGATAACAACATAGGTTGTAAATTGGAGTATTTTAAGCCGTTCTGTCCTCTGTTCACAGTAAATTATTCTTAAGTACTTGCTTCCTTTTGCATTACAGTTATAGTTGTTTAACGATTGCATGCTTTGGGCTAGTTGTCTTGATCATTCATTATGATTTCTATTCAAGGCATGAGCTGTGCAAAGAAAACGTATACTTTTTTTTCAAATTAGCTGTACTGCCAAACACAATTCCCCATTCCAGCCATATTAGTGCACAGATATACTTAGCAATCCTGGGGTTATTTTTCTTGGGAACATGAAACCATCCGAATGCTGTGTCACAATATTGAGGAGGACAACATTCCACACACAATGCACTAGATGGAAGAATTGTGTCCATATATGACCTTGAGGGCTAAGAATTATAGTTATCAATATTAGCCAGCAAATACTTATTACGCTGTCAGTTGGTCCAGACACAGTGTAAATTTTGTGAACTAAAATGGAAACAGAACCAGAATGTCATATGAATGTGTTAACATTTACAGATTAAAAATACTAATGCTCAGTAAAAGGATTTTTTAAAAAAAAATATTCATTTCCAGTATTTGAACAATAATTATTCTATATTAATTGCTGGTCAAATTCAAAACAAAATTAACCAAGTGTCAAGGCGAGGTATAATACTATTTTCTAGATATAATACTATTTTTGTATATAATGCCTGCTATATTCATGATACTCCTCCATTTATTTTCCTTTCATCAATGACCTTGGATGGCTATGCTGCATTTGCTATGCTGTTTTCTTACAATTATTCATTTTAGCCCTCTAGGGAGAACAACATAACTCACCAATTGAATTGGAATAAAGATGATAAGGATATATATCAGATATAATAATGCTCAATAATATTTAATTATTTCCCAATTCTTAACATACGAATTATATTGTTGGGCCAACAGCCATAAATAAGCAACTGGACTATATTCCCACAGGAGTAGGAATCAATAGAAAGAAACCCAAAGGTGACAAAAAAAAAGGGTTACGAATTGATAGAGCTGTTTCACAGCATTCAGTTTATTTCCCCTTTGAATAGACCACAGATCCAGAATCTGTCATATCTAATTATTCAACCTAAACAATTTACCCACAACAGCTTTTGTTGCAGAATCATTGCTTAAATCCCATGAAAACTGCCTGAATCACATTGACTTTCGGGCAGTGGCGATGGGATATCCTATTTAACCATTTCAGATCATGTAGCAAGAGTGCTCTCAGATTTGTGTTGGGGAGGGCATTCCACTGCAGTCCGAGCTAAATGATCATAGAAGAAACAAAGTGGACCAAAGCTGGTAGATGGTGGTGGGCAAATAAGCAAGCACGAGGAGGAGAATGTGATTCAATGAACAGCCTCATCCACTCTTTTGGCAATGCCCAGCACGCCTGTGCAAGTACAAAGTTGAAAGACTCAAAAATATTTAGTCAGGAAATCTATATGGATAATCTATTATGGCCTCATGTATGGAAACCAATCTTCAGCCTATTCGGATCGAGAAACTACTGAAGCAATGAAATCTGTGGACAAAAACAATATTTAATCTAGCATTCCATAGAAAATAATTTGCATTTAAGAGTGAGGGTTTAATGCAATATGCGTTCAAACTTACATTCCAGCAAATAAATGGGTTGGGATTTCAATAGTGGTGAACCCCAAGAAATAGTGAAGAACGAATGTGTTTAGTGCTATTTCCCAGAATGAATTTCCAAATATTTTAAAAATCAATAGATATCAGAAGCAATGCAGTTACCAAGCTGGCCATGTCTGGCACAATATGATAGGTTACTCCACCCAAAATGCATTTAATCCAAAAATTTAATTTAAAAGTCAATTTAAAAATAACATTTGTATTTTGTACATATCCTTGCCCCAAAACATTGAAGGTGACCAAGTCCATTGGATTTTCAAGGGAAAATCTGTTGATGTTTATTTTAAGGGCCTGTCCCACTTACGTGATTTTTTTCAGCGACTGTCGGCACCCATCATAGTCGCAGCAGGTCACCGAACATTTTGTGGGGTAACGCCTGTTTGGTCGTGAGTAGTCGCCCAAAGATTCGTACCTTTTTCTGGTCGCCGCTGGATTTTCAACATTTTGACATTTTTCGATGCCCTGCCGCGACTATGACGGGTGCCAGCAGTCGCCGAAAAAAATCGCGTAAGTGGGACAGGCCCTCAAATCTGCACCTGAATTCTTAGTATATTCTTTCCAACCAAGAAAAGAGAAACTTTTAAACTATATCTGTGTTTTGTGCCAATTGAATTTATTTTTCCTCTTGACCCAGAACTTATAAACCATATGGATTGTAGACTATGACATGAAATTACTAAAGGAGTGGATACTCTTTTTTATAATTCATAATGAAACACTGCTTTTCATTTACATCTTTCACTTAATTTCCAATGTCTAATTTTTGCATTGGTCTATTTCTTCTACTTGGCCTAATGCAATTTAATATATTCTAATAATTTAAATGACCGAGTGAATGATCAAGTTAATGTGCACGCAAGGATCAACCAAAACCCACCTCATTATTAATTGAAAAAGATGAGCAAAAAAGAATAATGTTGACACAACTGAATGAGATGCTACCCCTTTTGGGATTGTGGAGTAACTTTCCACAGAAAGAACACAAATAATTATATTTAGTAATGAGGTTTCAGAGCAAAGTATGAGGCATCATCCTACTATTAAAAATACTTAATCTGAATTTCAGAAAAGGCATGGAATTAGCTGGCCTCATAAAATGGTGAAAATGGGTGAGTTCAGTATTACTTCCTGGGGATGAACTTCCAGACCTTTGATAAAGCATTGTTGAAGAGTGGTTGAAGCGTAAAGTATGGCCTTGCAGTTCTATATCTCCTGGCACTCGGCAAGCTTAGCTGAAATAAGACTTCCTTGCACTTTAACGTTATGAGATTATGCAGGTACTGAAACGTATGTTGATAATTTGGTTTTGAATTAGAACCACATTTAAATAAGCTATCACACGGATTCTAACGGTTAGAGTGAACAAAGTAGCCAGCAGTTATTTTGTTTATGTTCAAGCCAGATATTCAATTGATAAGGGGAGGTTCAGAAAATTCATGATAATTACACAAACCTGTGTTTCAATTACACAAACCTGTGTTACAGAAGCCCTGGGATAGATGTTGCTTTGTATGTTTACTTGCTGTTAGATACATAGAAAATAGGTGCAGGAGTAGGCCATTCGGCCCTTCGAGCCTGCACCGCCATTCAATATGATCATGGCTGATCATCCAACTCAGTATCCCGTACCTGCCTTCTCTCCATACCCCCTGATCCCTTTAGCCACAAGGGCCACATCTAACTCCCTCTTAAATATAGCCAATGAACTGGCCTCAACTACCCTCTGTGGCAGAGAGTTCCAGAGATTCACCACTCTCTGTGTGAAAATGTTTTTCCTCATCTCGGACTTAAAGGATTTCCCCCTTATCCTTAAGCTGTGACCCCTTGTCCTGGACTTCCCCAACATCGGGAACAATCTTCCTGCATCTAGCCTGTCCAACCCCATAAGAATTTTGTACGTTTCTATAAGATCCCCTCTCAATCTCCTAAATTCTAGCGAGTATAAGCCAAGTCTATCCAGTCTTTCTTCATATGAAAGTCCTGACATCCCAGGAATCAGTCTGGTGAGCCTTCTCTGCACTCCCTCTATGGCTATAATGTCCTTCCTCAGATTTGGAGACCAAAACTGTACGCAATACTCCAGGTGTGGTCTCACCAAGACCCTGTACAACTGCAGTAGAACCTCCCTGCTCCTATACTCAAATCCTCTTGCTATGAAGGCCAACATACCATTCGCTTTCTTCACTGCCTGCTGCACCTGCATGCCTACTTTCAATGACTGGTGTACCATGACACCCAGGTCTCACTGCATCTCCCCATTTCCTAATCGGCCACCATTTAGATAATAGTCTGCCTTCCCGTTTTTGCCACCAAAGTGGATAACCTCACATTTATCCACATTATACTGCATCTGCCAAACATTTGCCCACTCACCCAGCCTATCCAAGTCACCTTGCAGTCTCCTAGCATCCTCCTCACAGCTAACACTGCCCCCCAGCTTAGTGTCATCTGCAAACTTGGAGATGTTGCTTTCAATTCCCTCGTCCAGATCATTAATATAAATTGTAAATAGCTGGGGTCCCAGCACTGAGCCTTGCGGTACCCCACTAGTCACTGCCTGCCATTGTGAAAAGGACCCGTTTACTCCTACTCTTTGCTTCCTGTTTGCCAGCCAGTTCTCTATCCACATCAATACTGAACCCCCAATACCGTGTGATTTAAGTTTGTATCCTAATCTCTTATGTGGTACCTTGTCGAAAGCCTTCTGAAAGTCCAGATACAACACATCCACTGGTTCTCCCCTATCCACTCTACTAGTTACATTCTTGAAAAATTCTATAAGATTCGTCAGACACGATTTACCTTTTGTAAATCCATGCTGACTTTGTCCAATGATTTCACCACTTTCCAAATGTGCTGCTATCCCATCTTTAATAACTGACTCTAGCAGTTTCCCCACTACCGATGTTAGACTAACTGGTCTGTAATTCCCCGTTTTTTCTCTCCCTCCCTTCTTAAAAAGTGGGGTTACGTTTGCTACCCTCCAATCCTCAGGAACTACTCCAGAATCTAAAGAGTTTTGAAAAATTATCACTAATGCATCCACTATTTCTGGAGCTACTTCCTTAAGTACTCTGGGATGCAGCCTATCTGGCCCTGGTGATTTATCGGCCTTTAATCCATTCAATTTACCCAACCACTTCCCGACTAACCTGGATTTCACTCAGTTCCTCCATCTCCTTTGACCCGCGGCCCCCTGCTATTTCCAGCAGATTATTTATGTCTTCCTTAGTGAAGACGGAACCAAAGTAATTATTCAATTGGTCCGCCATATCCTTGTTCCCCATGATCAATTCACCTGTTTCTGACTGCAAGGGACCTACATTTGTTTTAACTAATCTCTTTCTCTTCACATATCTATAAAAACTTTTGCAGTCAGTTTTTATGTTCCCTGCCAGTTTCCTTTCATAATCTAGCCAGTTTCCTTTCATAATCTAACCAGTTTCCTTTCATAATCTATGAAAGTGAAGTAAGTCAATTTAACAGTTCTTAACCAGTATTATGTCGACAAACATCATCTGAAAGACTGGAGAGATGCAAGAAAGGACATACAAAAAAAGGTGTGTGAAGAGGCAAATTTAAAAACATGTTTTAAATTTACTCAGCATCAAGCCATGTTGTTAGCTTGACCAACCATCTTAATTTATTTTAAACAATTGATGTTCTTCCAATATTATGCTGGATGTCAACTAAGACAATCCAGCTGGGAACTAATGTAGAACAGTTCCACAATTACTGAATGTGCCTGCTTTGTACAAGATGGATGTGGGTCTCAGTCTTAAAAGAGAATGTCATAATATCCTGGAAAATATGAAGACCATGCAGCTTGGAAAATGGAAAATAAAGCCAATTCTAACCACCATTGTAATATCCCTAAATTCTACTATCATATGAAATGTGTTAGACATTATAAGTAGGATCCTAAACTTACACTATAATGCCAGTCATGCAAACAGTGATCTACCCATGAGAATATGGAAGAAATATTTAATTACTAATATGTTTTTAACTATTGTAAGTCATCAAGACCCAGGGAATAATTTGGTGGGTAGAGTCAACAAAGATTTATGAAATAATATCATGTTTGATTAAACAATTGAAGAGTATTGAGGTCTTTGAGGATGTATCTCATAGAGTTGATGAGGAGTAAATCAATGGACCAGATGTGTTTGGATTATCAGAAGGCTTTTGGTAAGCTGCAATGCAAGAGGTTACAAAACAAGCTATTGAAATTTAGTGTAATATTTTAGTGTATAGTTTAACAAATATAAAATAAAGTGTAATAACAAGTACGATCGTCTTAGAATGGCAAGGTAGGACAAGTGTAGACTGTCCCTAGGTTAGCAGAGAGTTCCATTCCCGAGAAATGTTCACAATCCTAATTCTTTGTAAGTCAGAAATGAACAAAAACAGTATACGGGAGAGGATCACAAAATCAGCTGTGATAGAAGACCAAGCAGGCATGGGAAGAGCAGCATCACTGACTCAGCAAATGAGCAAGTGAGTCTGCTCAGTGCTCCCAGCTCTGCTTGACTCAACCCTGCTCACAGGTTTTGCAACTGGTTCATACATATGGGTGTCCATAAGTCATGTGTAATGTGGGTAGGACTTTGATGATGCCGCAAAGATTCATAATTTGAACGGTGGCTGAGGTAATCAAAAGTAACATACTCAATTTGTTGTAGGAAGGAACTGCAGATGCTGGAGTAATCGTGGGATCGGCAGCATCTCTGGATAGAAGGAATGGGTGACGTTTTGTGTTGAGACCCTTCTTCAGATTCAATTTGTTGTTGATACCACCAAGTGTTAACATTGGGGAGTGAAGAAAAGAGCCTTCAAGGATGTATAAATTAAGTGATTGTGTTGGTAGCATGGCAGATAGATTATAATTAGAAAAATATGAGATTATTCACTTTGGTAGAAAGGTGCGAATTTGTTTTTAAGATAGTGAGAGATTGAGAGATAGTGGCGTTCAAATGAACTAGAGCCTTCTTGCAGATGTGATAAGAATACTTAACGTACGAGGAAAGTTAAAAAGCAAGTTCAATGTGCACAATTTTAGCATTTTGGCCTTTTTTACAAATTATTTGTATGCAGCAGTAAGGATGTCTTTGTATTGTAATATATTGGGCATTGCTCAGACCATAATTGTATTAGTGTGTACAATTTTGGTATCCTTACCCAAGGAAGGATGTACGATATAGAAGGAGCGCAGAGAAGATTCATTGAATAGGTCCTTGGGAGGGTGAATCTGTCATGTGCAGAGGTTGAGTAAGGCTTTTACTCCACTCCCAATCTTCCACAGGAGTGAATCAAATATCATTAGAGATACAGTACAAATTGTTGTTTTACTGTAACACTATAATTTATCATTATATGAGTGATGTCACCATTAGTTTTTTTTGTTGCTTTGATCTTAAAACATGCTCTTCACTTAAACTTAAAATGAAATTTGAAATTGTGATGCTTTTTTACTTAATGCAGTTAGGAGAGATCTTACAAAAGCAAAGTATAGCCCCAAGTGTGAAAATGATATACAATATCAATAGCATTCTTCAGTGTAGTGCTATTGAAAGCTTATCTAGATACCAGCACTATTGCAAATCCCCTCAAAGGCATAGAGTTGAAAGTAACCCAAAAGAATGATCTAAAATCAAAGCGAGCAGGATGGTAAATATTCAGAGGTATAACTAAATCTTTCCATAAGGCCATAAGAGAATCTAAATGTAATAACTATTTGACACTGAATCACAGTTCTCTCCATGCATTTGTTCTGTGTGAGGAAAGGTGACACTGTGTCTTTAATTATTTATCCTTTGAATGCTGTGTAAGGTTACTAAAAGGCCATTTTATCATGCCTGCCACATTTAGTTGTTGATGTTGCTGTTACTGTTACTTCCACTGAGACCTTCTGCCTTCTTATCTCATTTTAATTTCGTATCGGTGCAATATTAATGACTTCTACATGACTCCAAAGCTCTTATAAATCATGTCCTTTTCACCATCTCAAACAGGTTACTCTCAGACTATCCACTTAAGCTATTTTCAATGTTACCAAAATCTGACAAAAAGAGAAAAACAGAGAGAGGTAGGTTTTTCTGGACACACCAGTGGTGCAATATTTCATACGACAAAACTCAAGGCTTTGAAAACTAAAGCATAGAAATTGGTTCATGCTGTCCTACAAAATGGATATAGAGGATAAGTTGGGCCATGTCTATTGGAAACACTAATTTAGTTTAGTTAGAGATATAGCATGGAAAAAGCCCTGCGGCCCACTGAATCCACATTGACCAGCAATCACCCATACACTAGTTCTATCCTACACACTAGGGACAATTTACAGAAGCCAATTAACTTACAACCATGAACGTCTTTGGAACAAGAGCACCCAGAGAGAACCTACGCAGTCACAGGGAAAACGTGCAAACTCAATGCAGACAGCACCCGTAGTCAGGATCGAACCCAGTTCTCTGGCATTGTAAGGCAGCAACTCTGCCACTGTGCCACAGTATCGTCCCAACATTGTACAAGAGGCCTAACCAACAAAAATTATCTCAATTGCAGGCAACAGTTCACGGGTGGTGAGCCTGGGGTATATGTTGCAACTGAGCAGGCAATTTAGTTCAAACCAAATAGCCCCTGCTTTTCCTCTCTATCCCCTCCTCCTTCCCAGTTCTCCCACCAGTCTTACTTTCTCCGACTACATTCTATCTTTGTCCCACCCACTCCCCTGACATCAGTCTGAAGAAGGGTCTCGACCCGAAATGCCACCCATTCCTTCTCTCCAGAGATGCTGCCTGTCCTGCTGAGTTATTCCAGCATTTTGTGTCTACAGCAATTTCGTTTAATTTAGAGACACAGCGCGAAAACAGGCCCTTCGGCCCACCGGGTCCGCGCCGACCAGTGATCCCCACATATTAACACTATCCTACAATTGGAGCTGATGGGAGAGTTAACAGTTGAGAGGGTCCATGAGGTGGGAACTGCAAGTGTAAGGGAGTCAGTGATCAGGATGGTGGAAGGGAAGCTGGGAATGGTTTAGTTTAGTTTAATTTAGTTTAGTTTAGTTTAGTTTAGTTTAGTCCAGTTTAGTTTAGTCTAGTTTAGTTTAGAGATACAGCGAGGGAAACAGGCTCTTCGGCCCATCGAGCACTTGCCGCCCAGCAATTCCAGCAAATTAACACTATCCTACACACGCAAGGGACAATCTACACTTATACCAAGCCAATTAACCTACAAACCTGTACGTCTTTGGAGTGTGGGAGGAAACCGAAGATTTCAGAGAAAACCCACGTGGTCACGGGGAGAACGTACAAACTACGTATAGACAGCACCCGTAGTCGAAATCGAACACTGGTCTCTGGCACTGCAAGCGCTGTAAAGCAGCAACTCTACCGCTATGCCATCATGCCACCATTTGGTTATCTGTTTGCATTCAGGGACAGAAGAGATTCAACATGTCCCAGGTCCATATTTATTTTGAAGCTAAGGTTTCTGATAGGAATATGCCATGGTTTCTTTATAGACCACCAGTTAGGCCATATAAAGATATATCTGAACGTACCTGCTCCAAACCAGGCAAAAC
>JAXLNO010000860.1:373904-543023 GCA_038087875.1 Malacoraja senta | reverse complement strand
GCGGAAAAGCTGACAGGCCTGCGGGAGAAGCAGAGGGAAGCCGAGAAAGCCCGGTCGCAGGGGACGGCCGAGAACGGGGAAAGCCCGGACGTGAAAGGAAGTCCGGCCCCGAGCAAAGAGTGGGTTCGCGCGAGAGAAGCAGGACACAGCACTCAAGCACTTCAGCCGGTCGGGAGCAGAGTCAGCCCGGTCGGGAGAGAAAGCGTAGAAAGCCCGGTTGAGGAAGATGGCCGAAAGCGGAGAAAGCCCGGTCTGGAGAAAGGAACGTCTGCGCGAGAGAGGCACAGTCCCGATGCTTGGAGCAGCGGGGACAGGCAGCAGAAACCAGGAGCGACTTACCTTCCGCAGGGCATCCAAGGAGACAGCAAGCAAGTCAGCGGAACAGCGGTAGTCAACTCAGCAGCGAGCCAGCGGAGGTAACAGCAACGGCTGAGCTAGCAGCAACAGAAGAGGTCCGGAGTGGCCAGCCATGTTTAGGAGTAACAATGAGGCCCAGGGGAGCCAGCTAAAGCAGCAATGGAGGTCCGGTGAGGCCATCAGCAGAAGTACCGGTGGGGACAGCTCAAGAGGTCGAGGATGCACCAGAGTCCACTGGCCACAAGCTGGAGCTGTGAAATCCTTCATAATAAAAGCCCCCTGTGAATGTAATGCATTGTCACATAAAAGCAGGACTGTTTGGATGTAATGCATTGGTCACTGTTATGATAGTAAATCTGTGTGCATAGAAGGAATATGCTTAAAATATTTTAGATGCATATTAACAGAAAATGTTGGTTAATAGTATAAATATATTATTATAGGATTAAGTAATAGACAGTGATTGTTTCTAAGCTAATTAATACAGAACTGTGTTATCCTGGAAAAGTCAGTGTTTTTTCAGTACAGGAGATATGTGTTTTATTATCTTGAGATAATCAGTGTTTTGTCTGTACAGGAGCACCTGAATAGTGCACCTGAATAGCAACAGGTGTCATGGCTATTCAAATGGCTATTCCCTAGTTGGATTCTGGGTGCAATTTTGAGAAATGGACTGAAGTCTTGGAGGCTTCGTTCATTTCCAATGATATCACTGCAGAGGAGAAGAAGAGAGCATAGTTCATATGCGGCTTAGGAAGAGATGATTATCACACCTTACTTTCGTTATTGCGGCCAGCAAAGCCCACGGATAAAATGTATGAGGAGTGTAAGGAGGTATTAATTGCTCATTTCTTGCCAAAACCTCCAAGGGCATCCAGAGGCAAGGAGCCTGAACTAAAGAGGGCAGGGAGTCCCTCAAAGGACAAAAGTCAAGTGCAAAGGGACAAAAGTCAAGAGCAAAGGGACAAAAGTCAAGTGCAAAGGGACAAAAGTCAAGTGCAAAGGGACAAAAGTCAAGTGCAAAAGGACAAAGGCCAAGTGCAAAAGGACAAAGGCCAAGTGCAAAAAGACAAATGTCAAGTGCAAAAAGACAAATGTCAAGTGCAAAAGGAAAAAAGGTCAAGTGCAAAAGGAAAAAGGTCAAGTGCAAAAGGAAAAAAGGTCAAGTGCAAAAGGAAAAAAGGTCAAGTGCAAAAGGACAACGGTCAAGTGCAATAGGAAAAAAGGTCAAGTGCAAAAGGACAAAGGTCAAGTGCAAAAGGACAAAGGTCAAGTGCAAAGGGACAAAGATCAAGTGCAAAGGGAAAAGGGAAAATGCAAAGTGACAGAAGTCAAAGGCAAAGGGAAATTGCCATCCAAAGGGCAACCCTAACTATTCAAGCTGCATTCAGGGGTATGAAGGTACGGAGAGAGATCCGGAACAAACAGAAGACAGCAACGGTAATACAAGCAGCATTTAGAATGCACAGAGTATACCGTCAATACAAGGCAATGAGATTGGCAGCTATAATGGTACAAAACCATTATAGGGCACACCTTCAAATGGAAAGTGATCGCAAAACTTACATGAAGGTACGCAGAAGCGTTGTACTGCTTCAGGCTGCCTAACGAGGAATGCTTGTTCGAAAGCAATTGCGGTGCATGCACAAATCTGCCAAGGTCATACAGACTTATTATCAGATGCATAAACAGTGTCAGCATTTCAAGAAACTATGCTGGTCTGCCATTACAGTACAGCAAAGATACAGAGCATGCCAGATAAGAGATGTCCAAGTGAGACAGTATAATAGTTTGAGAAAAGCAGTGGTGTGTATTCAGGCCTTATACGTGGGAACAAAGCCAGAGTATTGGTTGAGAAAATCAAGGCAGCACGCCATATTAAGTCATTCATAAGGATGTGCATTACAAGAAAGCATTTCTTGATGCAAAAGGCGGCTGTAGTCACTCTGCAAGTTGCATACCATGGTTACCGATTAAAGGTACGCTACAGAGCTGCGCATCAAGCAGTCATTTTGATCCAGAGATGGTACAAAGCATGCAAAATAGGGCATTCCCAGTTTGTGCAATATCAGTCAATGAGGGATGCAGCTATTACCATTCAGGCTGCCTACAAGAGTATGGTGGTTAGGCAGTGGGTTAAGCAAAAGAGAGCAACGGTAAAAGTGTCAGTACGTAGGAGTTGATATCGGAAAGACTTAAGAAGACAAATAGAGGCACAACAGAAAAGGCTGAAATGATACAAAAGGCTTAAACGATATTGGAAGGACTTCCTCAAACTGAAATATACAACAATTTGCCAGATCATGCCAGATAAGAGTGCAGTCTCACTACCTTGCTTATGAAGCAAGAAAACTAAGCAGTGCACAGATCAAAGCCAGTGTTGTATTGCAAAGACAATATAGATCTTACTTGATGAAGAACCAGAGATGTGACTTAAGTGGACAAGTAGATGAACAGCAGAAAAGGCTTAAACTATACAAAAGGCTTAAACGATATAGGAAAGCCAGTGTTGTATTGCAAAGACAATATAGATCTTACTTCTTGATAAAGAACCAGAAAGGTGACTTAAGAAGACGAGTAGATGAACAACAGAAAAGGCTTGAATGATGCAAGGAAAGGTTGAATAAATGTGTGACAATGAGTAGGAAGCTCCTAATAGAAAAGTCTAAAGAAGAGAGGCTTGTCGGTCAAGACAAAAGTAAGCAGGACCGATTGCAATTAGAACATTTCAGTATAGGCCAGCATGGAGCCTCCTTCACTGAGCAATGGACAAATGGTTATGCTTGGCAGAATCTCATGAAACAACAAGAGCATATACCGTACAGGTGAAATTGACTTAAAAGGGAAGGAGTGCGGTGTATGTAATAGAGATGGTATTACCCGCCTCCAAGTTAAAAGGGGAGGAGTGCGGTGTATGTAATAGAAATGGTGTTACCTGCCTCCAAGTTAAAGGGGGAGGAGTGTTAGGTATGTAATATAAATGATGTTAACTGCCTCCAAGTTAAAGGGGGAGGAGGGTTAGGTTTGTGATAATTAGCATATGTAATTAGTATATGTGATGTCTTGTGATGTCTGGTGCAAGTACGCATGTGCAAGGGGAGACTCAAGCTGGCGTTCTGGAATAAAGTAGCTTGTAAGATTACTCCTTATTTAAATCTGTTCCAAGCATCCAAATACACAACAGATAACATCATTATGTCAGAGCAATTCACCGATGAAGGGGATTTAGAACAGATTCCCCGTAGACAGTGTGTTTGTAGGGAGATGCCCGCGTTAGGTATCAATGCCCCCCAGACCACAGATGTTCAGACTTTAAGGGAGTCTGGTTCAATGGCAGCCCAGAGATTAAAGGTTCAAGTAAAAGAAATAAGGACAGAAGAGGATAAGGAGGAAGAAGACCTCAAGGCCTGGATAGACCTCCCATTCAGGGAACCGACCTTTCCTCGGTTTGGCTGGAGAGGTTATAGAGCGATCCGGCCCGATCAGTGTTACAGCTGTGGGGGATTGGGACATTGGAGTCGGTCATGTCCTATGCGGGAGTACTATCGAGAAGGAAGGGGGCAGAGAAGAAGGCCATGGGGCTACAGAAATCAGAGGATTCCGAGAGGGTACCGAGACTCATGGGACACCGAAGGTAGAGGACGAGGACACTGGCTGAGAGGTCAGGGGGCAGGGACATTTTGGCAATCCAACCCATTTTGTTAGCCCTAACCTGCCAGTTAACAGTAATACCATCTATTAAAATTGAAGGCGTCCTCACATGGCCCGAGAAACAGCACTACAAATCAGAAAGAACACCACCCCTTCCAGATTCTAGGAGGAGACACATAGAATCGAATTCTCGAGAATCACTCACTGCAAGGAAGAAGTAAGAAACACAGTAGCTGGCGTAAGAAGGAATAGAATGGTAACTAAGGAATGGAAATGGCAATAGGAAGAGAATAAACAAACTTGCACTGTGCAGGAGGAACGGGAGTGGGGAAAGAAGATGTTATATTAATGTGTTACAGAGTTTGTGCCTGCAGGGCAGTATATCAACGACATATTATCTGGGGAGTGAGGTAAAAGAATGCACAGACCCCTTAAGAATGGGCAGAAGACGGCAAAGGTGATGTAGCTCCCCAGAAACAGGAATCAACTAGCAGGAGAAACTGATACTGTCCTGCCCCTTTAAGACATTTGGGAAGGCCAGCAGACAGAGCAAGCTGCTCCTCAGTATCCCTACTCCCTTGTAATTGAAACTGACATCAGAAAAGAAGAAGAAGACTACCATAGTGCCCAACTTTAATATCACCTATTTATTGGAGAAAGAAAAGGAAGGAGAGTAAAGGACACTTTAATCATCTTTGAAAGAAACAAAACCGACGACCTATAACGATGTTTGGGACAAGCCCCACTTTAAAGGACCGACTTTGAATAAAAAACATTCCTCTGTGGTTGGAGTAAAATACCTAATTTGCATCTAAATTATGGTTATTAGAAATAAATTTATAAATTCTGGATTCGGTCTCGAAATTGTATGGTAATGAAGTGGAGGGACTTTAAAATTTGAGATTTGGAACAGACTTGTGGAATCTGGCTTAGGAATGATTGGAGTTTGATTATTAATTGATATTGTTATTATCTCATCCCCAGAAAGGCAGCCAAAGATGGGAAGGATTGTTCAAAGGACATCAAGAAGGATGGAACTTGGGAAGATCTGGTAACATGGAATTATTTAGGGAATATGAGTTGGAATTAAAATTGGAATAAATTGAAAATTAAAATGGGAATTGAAATTGAAATTGGAGTTGGAATTGGAAATGCTCAAAAGAGAAACTGTGAGCAGCAGGACTTCCCTTTAAGAGACTGGACTAAGGAATTATTCATGTTAAGAACTAGTACCAGCGAGAACCCCTAGACAGAGAACGAAGCCAATATAGTAAAGAGCCATCATAGTAGAGAATCAACACAGTAACAAGTTACCATAGTGAGGAGGCATACATAAATAAGAAGAGGTACTGGAGGAGAGACTTAGTAAATTAGAGGAAAAACTTGAATGAGTATAGGAATAGCAGAGCCGATGCATATTTGACCGATGGATTCGAATTGTTTAACCTTTGATGGTAAAGCGGCTTCCATTATCAAGGTTGAAAGAAATTGTCCCTGGATTCGGCAGTCTTGGTTGGATTTATGATGAAATTGATAGCTTATGAAAATGTATTGTTTAAATTTGAACAGCTGGGAATTCCACAGGAATTGGAATGGAATTTTATTATCGGCTGCAATGCTGTGGAATAAGAATGATGAGATGTACACTGAAATTTGAAATAGTAAAATGAAGGCTGAGTGAGTTTGGTTAAATTGGGACATTTATCATGGTTTGCTTTAAATTAGTCACGCCTGGACTGAACCCAGCTGAAATTTATGAGGACCCGTCATCAGATATAGATATAATAATCGTGTGAGTATGAAGAAGGCTGATTATTGTTGATCCTAGGATAATAAAGAGTATATTAGGGAACAGAATAGGCAATAGAAAATGGAATAGGCGAGTAAAACAGAATTCTGGTAAATATATGGAAAAGCATGGGTGCATGATGGTAACTTGCTTTGTCCCAAGTTCGTCAGAAATTTTTGGTTTTAAATTCGAATATGGAAAGGGATGGAAGAATGGGCAACAACACGAATGGAGGGAATTCGCACCAACAAAAGCTCGGGAGGTGAAGACTCATCAGACGGAAATTGTGAAGCTGAGCCCATGAAAACTCGAGACGCTTGACAAGATTCTGGGAAGAAACATCATCATCTTGTGTTGCTGATAGATGAGAAATGTGATGGACACACTTATGTATATCTGGTTAGCTGATTATTGGACTATTTGGTTATAATATATGATGGGTTATCATATATGATAAAAAGGAAGGAATGTTAATCCTGGGCAAATAGGAGAAGCTAGGACTTTAAAATGGGGTAAAAGCTTCAGGGCTGCTGGGATATTTGGTCAATTTGGAACTGATCTCTGCAGAACTGGGACAACCTGCGGTGTGGTGCCAGTTTGTCTAGAGCCTAGATACAAGTTCCAAGAAAAGAATAAAAACATCTGCAGGATGGCAGGACTTTCATATGAAGAAAGACTGGATAGACTCGGCTTGTACATGCTAGAATTTAGAAGATTGAGGGGGGATCTTATAGAAACTTACAAAATTCTTAAGGGGTTGGACAGGCTAGATGCAGGAAGATTATTCCCGATGTTGGGGAAGTCCAGAACTAGGGGTCACAGTTTAAGGATAAGAGGGAAGTCTTTTAGGACCGAGATGAGAAAATCATTTTTTACACAGAGAGTGGTGAATCTGTGGAATTCTCTGCCACAGAAGGTAGTTGAGGCCTGTTCATTGGCTATATTTAAGAGGGAGTAAGATGTGGCCCTTGTGGCTAAAGGGATCAGGGGGTATGGACAGAAGGCAGGGATGGGATACTGAGTTGGATGATCAGCCATGATCATATCGAATGGCGGTGCAGGCTCGAAGGGCCGAATAGCCTACTCCTGCACCTATTTCTATGTTTCTATGTTTCTATATGCAGACCCTGTCAAATAGGTGCAGAATGCATAGAATGGATTGGATGACCGCAAACATAATGGATTGGAAGATATAAATAATGGACTGGAAGACATAAAAAAAATCTGCCGAAAATAGCAGGGGACCGGGGGTCAAATGAGATGGAGGAACTGAGTGAAATCCAGGTTAGCCGGGAAGTGGTGTTAGGTAAATTGAATGAATTAAAGGCCGATAAATCCCCAGGGCTAGATAGGCTGCATCCCAGAGTATATAAGGAAGTTGCCCCAGAAATAGTAGATGCATTAGTGATAATTTTTCAAAACTATTTAGATTCTGGAGTAGTTCCTGAGGATTGGAGGGTAGCTAATGTAACCCCTCTTTTAAAAAAGGGAGGGAGAGAGAAAACGGGGAATTACAGACCAGTTAGTCTAACATCGGTAGTAGGGAAAATGCTAGTCAGTTAATAAAGATGGGATAGCAGCACATTTGGAAAGTGATGAAATCATTGGACAAAGTCAGCATGGAATTAGGAAAGGTAAAACATGTCTGACGAATCTTATAGAATTTTTCGAGGATGTAACTAGTAGAGTGGATAAGGGAGAACCAGTGGATGTGTTATATCTGGACTTTCAGAAGGCTTTCGACAAGGTCCCACATAAGAGATTAGTATGTAAACTTAAAGCACACGGTATTGGGGGTTCAGTATTGATGTGGATAGAGAACTGGCTGGCAGACAGGAAGCAAAGAGTAGGAGTAAACAGGTCCTTTTCAGAATAGCAGGCAGTGACTAGTGGGGTACAGCAAGGCTCAATGCTGGGACCTCAGCTATTTACAATATATATTAATGACCTGGACGAGGGAATTCAATGCAACATCTCCAAGTTTGCGGATGACATGAAGCTGGGGGGCAGTGTTAGCTGTGAGGCGGATGCTAGGAGGCTTCAAGGTGACTTGGATGGGTTGGGTGAGTGGGCAAATGCATGGCAGAAGCAGTATCATGTGGATAAATGTGAGGTTATCCACTTTGGTGGCAAAAACAGGAAAGTAGTCTATTATCTGAATGGTGGCCGATTAGGAAAAGGGGAGATGCAACGAGACCTTGGTGTCATGGTACACCAGTCATTGAAAGTAAGCATGCAGGTGCAGCAGGCAGTGAAGAAAGCGAATGGTATGTTAGCATTCATAGCAAAAGGATTTGAGTATAGGAGCAGGGAGGTTCTACTGCAGTTGTACAGGGTCTTGGTGAGCCCACACCCGGAGCATTGCATACAGTTTTGGTCTCCTAATCTGAGGAAAGACATTCTTGCCATAGAGGGAGTACAGAGAAGGTTCACCAGACTGATTCCTGGGATGTCAGGACTTTCATATGAAGAAAGACTGGATAGACTCGGCTTGTACTCGCTTGAATTTAGAAGATTGAGGGGGGATCTCATAGAAACTTACAAAATTCTTAAGGGGTTGGACAGGATAGATGCAGTAAGATTGTTCCCGATGTTGGGGAAGTCCAGAACAAGGGGTCACAGTTTAAGGATAAGGGCGAAGTCTTTTAGGACCGATATGAGAGTGGTGAATCT
Source organism: Malacoraja senta (assembly GCA_038087875.1). Lineage (NCBI taxonomy): Eukaryota > Metazoa > Chordata > Chondrichthyes > Rajiformes > Rajidae > Malacoraja > Malacoraja senta. Next base: position 534,553 of record JAXLNO010000860.1, on the reverse strand, counting down.
GTGGAATTCTCTGCCACAGAAGGTAGTTGAGGCCAGTTCATTGGCTATATTTAAGAGGGAGTTAGATGTGGCCCTTGTGGCTAAAGGGATCAGGGGGTATGGAGAGAAGACAGGTACAGGATACTGAGTTGGATGATCAGCCATGATCATATTGAATGGCGGTGCAGGCTCGAAGGGCCGAATGGCCTACTCCTGCAACTATTTTCTATGTTTCTATGTTTCTAAACCTTGTAAATAATTGTATATAATGTTGCAGAGTTCTACTTTGCCGAGTGTTGATTGGATAAGGTATTGAGCTTTGTCTGGGTTTCTTGCAGATAAGGGTAAATGTTTCTAAGTTGGCTTCCTTGAGAAGTCCTGTTTGAATACAATATTTTAAGCTGCTGTTTTATTGGGTTGGGGAGATGTCTGTTATGTATGGGGTTAATCGATATTTGTAATTGGATTGTTCAGAGACCACACCCATGTGGTTCGGCTCCTCAAGGTCCCGGGACCTATAAAAGTCCACTACCATGCATCGATCTCCTGGGAGAGCGCTTGGGACTGCGTGACCTTCTGGAGTGTCTCTGTTTGAGCGAGGCCTAGAGGACTTGATCAGGCAGATACGAGGATCGAACCCGCAGTGGGATAGGTACAGTAGTTGAACTGTAATCGTGTTTTGTTAATATAAAGATTAGTTGATCAAGTGCTTGATTCAGCGATTTTTTACTGAAACTGGACTGGGGGGGAGCTTAGAATGAGCAATTTACATACAAAGTTTGCCCTCAGGACAGACTGGACAAGGTTTCAATGTTTCAAGGTCCGTTTATAGTCACATGTACCAATTAAGGGACAGTGATATTTGAGTTACCATACAGCTATACTAAGTGAAAAGCAACAAGACACACAACCACATAAAATAAAAGTTAACATGAACATCCACCAGAGCAGCTCCCCACATTCCACATTGTGATGGAAGGCAATAAAGTTCAATCTTCTTCCTCTTTGTTCTGCCGCAGTCGGGGCTGTCAAACCATTAGCAGTCGAGGCGATCAAAGCCCCTGCAGCCAATGATCAAAGCCCCCGTCGGGGTGATCGAAACTCCCGCGTCGGGGTGGTTGAAACTCTTTCCGCGGCATGGAGCTCCCGAGTCGGCCTCTTCTTACCAGAGACCGCGGGCTTCACAATGTTAAAGTCCATAGGCCCTGCGGTTGGAGCTTCAATCCCCGGCAAAGGGATCGCAAGCTCTGCAAGGTTAAAGTCCCGCAGACTCCCGCGACTTGGAGGCCCCGTCGGTCTCCAGGAAAGGCCACCAACTCCACGATGTTAGGCCGCAGTGGGGACGGAGATACGATACGGGAAAAAAACGCATCTCTGTCGAAGTAAGAGTGAAAAAAGTTTTCTCCAGCTCCCCCCTCCCACTCCCCACATAAAATAAACCGAGGAAAACTAAAACATACTTTTTAACACGTACTGAAAATAACAAAAAAGAAGAAAGGACAGACACTGCTGTAGGTGGCACTGCTGGAGGTGGCACTGCTGGAGGTAGCACTGCTGTAGGTGGCACTGCTGTAGGTGGCACTGCTGGAGGTGGCACTGCTGGAGGTGGCACTGCTGTAGGTGGCACTGCTGGAGGTGGCACTGCTGGAGGTGGCCCTGGAGGTGGCACTGCTGGAGGAGACACTGCTGGAGGTGGCACTGCTGGAGGAGACACTGCTGGAGGTGGTCCTGGAGGTGGCAGTGTTGGAGGTGTCACTGCTGGAGGTGGCACTGCTGGAGGTGGCACTGCTGGAGGTGTCACTGCTGGAGGTGGCACTGCTGGAGGTGGCACTGCTGTAGGTGGCACTGCTGGAGGTGGCACTGCTGGAGGTGGCCCTGGAGGTGGCACTGCTGGAGGGGACACTGCTGGAGGTGGCACTGCTGGAGGAGACACTGCTGGAGGTGGCCCTGGAGGTGGCACTGTTGGAGGTGTCACTGCTGGAGGTGGCACTGCTGGAGGTGGCACTGCTGGAGGTGTCACTGCTGGAGGTGGCACTGCTGGAGGTGGCACTGCTGGAGGTGATACTGCTGGAGGTGTCACTGCTGGAGGAGTCACTGCTGGAGGAGACACTGCTGGAGGTGGCCACTGCTGGAGGTGGCACTGCTGGAGGTGGCCACTGCTGGAGGCGGTCACTGCAGGAGGTGACACTGCTGGAGGTGGCACTGTTGGAGGTGGCCACTGCTGGAGGTGACACTGCTGGAGGTGACACTGCTGGAGGTGGCACTGTTGGAGGTGCCACCTAACTTTCCCTGTCTGAGGACTGAGAAAACCATTCGTATATTTTGATGCTCATCAGATAAGCAGGTAAATTATAGCTGGGAGACTTTGATATAAAGCCAGACATGGATGTTCTCACAAGTCCACTACCATGCATCGATCTCCTGGGAGAGCGCTTGGGACTGCGTGACCTTCTGGAGTGTCTCTGTTTGAGCGAGGCCTAGAGGACTTGATCAGGCAGATACGAGGATCGAACCCGCAGTGGGATAGGTACAGTAGTTGAACTGTAATCGTGTTTTGTTAATATAAAGATTAGTTGATCAAGTGCTTGATTCAGCGATTTTTTACTGAAACTGGACTGGGGGGGAGCTTAGAATGAGCAATTTACATACAAAGTTTGCCCTCAGGACAGACTGGACAAGGTTTCAATGTTTCAAGGTCCGTTTATAGTCACATGTACCAATTAAGGGACAGTGATATTTGAGTTACCATACAGCTATACTAAGTGAAAAGCAACAAGACACACAACCACATAAAATAAAAGTTAACATGAACATCCACCAGAGCAGCTCCCCACATTCCACATTGTGATGGAAGGCAATAAAGTTCAATCTTCTTCCTCTTTGTTCTGCCGCAGTCGGGGCTGTCAAACCATTAGCAGTCGAGGCGATCAAAGCCCCTGCAGCCAATGATCAAAGCCCCCGTCGGGGTGATCGAAACTCCCGCGTCGGGGTGGTTGAAACTCTTTCCGCGGCATGGAGCTCCCGAGTCGGCCTCTTCTTACCAGAGACCGCGGGCTTCACAATGTTAAAGTCCATAGGCCCTGCGGTTGGAGCTTCAATCCCCGGCAAAGGGATCGCAAGCTCTGCAAGGTTAAAGTCCCGCAGACTCCCGCGACTTGGAGGCCCCGTCGGTCTCCAGGAAAGGCCACCAACTCCACGATGTTAGGCCGCAGTGGGGACGGAGATACGATACGGGAAAAAAACGCATCTCTGTCGAAGTAAGAGTGAAAAAAGTTTTCTCCAGCTCCCCCCTCCCACTCCCCACATAAAATAAACCGAGGAAAACTAAAACATACTTTTTAACACGTACTGAAAATAACAAAAAAGAAGAAAGGACAGACACTGCTGTAGGTGGCACTGCTGGAGGTGGCACTGCTGGAGGTAGCACTGCTGTAGGTGGCACTGCTGTAGGTGGCACTGCTGGAGGTGGCACTGCTGGAGGTGGCACTGCTGTAGGTGGCACTGCTGGAGGTGGCACTGCTGGAGGTGGCCCTGGAGGTGGCACTGCTGGAGGGGACTGCTGGAGGTGGCACTGCTGGAGGAGACACTGCTGGAGGTGGCCCTGGAGGTGGCCCTGTTGGAGGTGTCACTGCTGGAGGTGGCACTGCTGGAGGTGGCACTGCTGGAGGTGTCACTGCTGGAGGTGGCACTGCTGGAGGTGGCACTGCTGTAGGTGGCACTGCTGGAGGTGGCACTGCTGGAGGTGGCCCTGGAGGTGGCACTGCTGGAGGGGACACTGCTGGAGGTGGCACTGCTGGAGGAGACACTGCTGGAGGTGGCCCTGGAGGTGGCACTGTTGGAGGTGTCACTGCTGGAGGTGGCACTGCTGGAGGTGGCACTGCTGGAGGTGTCACTGCTGGAGGTGGCACTGCTGGAGGTGGCACTGCTGGAGGTGATACTGCTGGAGGTGTCACTGCTGGAGGAGTCACTGCTGGAGGAGACACTGCTGGAGGTGGCCACTGCTGGAGGTGGCACTGCTGGAGGTGGCCACTGCTGGAGGCGGTCACTGCTGGAGGTGACACTGCTGGAGGTGGCACTGTTGGAGGTGGCCACTGCTGGAGGTGACACTGCTGGAGGTGACACTGCTGGAGGTGGCACTGTTGGAGGTGCCACCTAACTTTCCCTGTCTGAGGACTGAGAAAACCATTCGTATATTTTGATGCTCATCAGATAAGCAGGTAAATTATAGCTGGGAGACTTTGATATAAAGCCAGACATGGATGTTCTCACACTCCACTCTGGATTTTACTTCGGAGTCACGTGAGTGACTACGTGACGAAGAGCCCATCCAGCGGCACACGCGTCATATCGTCAGACGCATAGCGCAGTGACCAATGTGTTTGGAGTGAGCAGAGCTCCTCCAAACCGGTAAGTAAAAAGCCTGTAGGTAAAGGCTCTGTCTTACCTGTTTGCGGTCATCGGCGGTGAAGCGCGGCGTCGCTGGTAGCGGGGACCGCGCGGCAACGGCGAGAGCGGCGAGCCTATCCACCGGAGCGCCGCACGGATGCTGCGCGGGGGCCGAGTTAATTCAAACACGGCGGGTCCCACGTGCTTGCGGAAAGTTAAAAAAAGGGCGGGCCGACTGCGATGACGTCGGCTCGCCGCACGTGACTCACGAGCGGCGGCTGTGGTGGCGGCCATCCTGACTCACTAGCGGTGGCTGTGCCTGCGGCCGTGCAGCACACGTGCCTCACTGGCGGCGGCATGTGCCTCACTGGCGGAGGCTGTGGCAGTGGAGGTTTGACGCACGGTGCTCGAGCCACACTGGCGGCGGCCCGTGCGGGCGGCCGTGCCGCACTCGTGCATCACTGGTGCAGGTTGTGCGGTGAGTATATAGTTTTCGACATTGTCGATTTTATTTTAGCACCGTGTGGTGTTGGGAACACCGCCGCACGGCCCGGGAATTGTACGTTCTCACGAGTGCGCGGTCTATGGCGGCAGATTCTTCCCGTTTCGCCGCCAATGACCGCAGACTCGTGAGACAGGCCTTTAAGTGTTTTACTTACATTTTTCAGGTCGCTTTCTTCAGAGAACTTGTAGTTGGGAAAACACAAGTCAGAATGAAGAAAGGATGGTAGAGGCGTACCGCAGATTAACGCGAGAAATACCGCGGGTCTGCGAGTAGCGGGCGCCCTTTTGATTTTAAATACGGTTAAATATATATACCGTTGGAGCGCCATTAGGGGCAAGAGAAAAAGGCCGGGTGGCCAGTAGACTCTGAAGAGTCAGACTGGAGGATCCCCGACTCAGGCAGATATTTTGTTCTATTCAGGACCGCGTTGGGAGGCCAGCGCAGGGAATGCCTGGGAAAGGTCCGGTCTTAGCATTGGCCTACAGGAGAGCCAGCGCATGAAGTGCCTGGGGAAGGTCTGGCTTAGCGTTGGCCTACAGGAGCCATAGATACATAGATACATAGAAAATAGGTGCAGGAGTAGGCCATTCGGCCCTTCAAGCCTGCATCGCCATTCAATATGATCATGGCTGATCATCCAACTCAGTATCCCATACCTGCCTTCTCTCCATACCCCCTGATCCCTTTAGCCACAAGGGCCACATCTAACTCCCTCTTAAATATAGCCAATGAACTGGCCTCAACTACCCTCTGTGGCAGAGAATTCCAGAGATTCACCACTCTCTGTGTGAAAAATGTTTTTCTCATCTCGGTCTTAAAGGATACCCCCCTTATCCTTAAGCTGTGACCCCTTGTCCTGGACTTCCCCAACATCGGGAACAATCTTCCTGCACCTAGCCTGTCCAACCCCATAAGAATTTTGTAAGTTTCAATAAGAACCCCTCTCAATCTCCTAAATTCTAGCGAGTATAAGCCAAGTCTATCCAGTCTTTCTTCATATGAAAGTCCTGACATCCCAGGAATCAGTCTGGTGAACCTTCTCTGCACTCCCTCTATGGCAATAATGTACTTTCTCAGATTTGGAGACCAAAACTGTACACAATACTCCAGGTGTGGTCTCACCAAGACCCTGTACAACTGCAGTAGAACCTCCCTGCTCCTATACTCAAATCCTTTTGCTATGAAAGCTAACATACCATTTGCTTTCTTCACTGCCTGCTGCACCTGCATGCCTACTTTCAATGGCTGGTGTACCATGACACCCAGGTCTCGCTGCATCTCCCCTTTTCCTAATCGGCCACCATTTAGATAATAGTCTGCTTTCCTGTTTTTGCCACCAAAGTGGATAACCTCACATTTATCCACATTATACTGCATCTGCCAAACATTTGCCCACTCACCCAGCCTATCCAAGTGAGTGGGCAAATGTTTGGCAGATGCAGTGTAATGCCTGGGGAGGTCCGGGCTTAGCGTTGGTCTATAGGAGAGCCAGCGCATGGAGTACTTTAGAAGGTCCGGCTCAGCGTTGGCCTAAGGGAGAGCCAGCGCAGGGAGTACTTGGGAAGGTCCGGCTCAGCACTGGCCTGCAGGGGAGCCAGTGTGAGCAATGCCTGGATAAAGGTATTATTTATGCGGTGGTCTACAGGAGAGCCAGCGCCAACTATGTCTGGAGAAGGACAGTTTAAGCGTTGGCCTACAGGTGAGCCAGCACCAGCAGCACCTGAAAGAGGGCTGCCTATGCATGGGCCTACAGGAGAGCCTGCACGGTGAGCACCTGGAAAGGGGTTTACTATGCATAGGCCTATGGGAGAGCCAGCGCTAGAAACACCTGAAGCAGGATGCCAATTTGCCCCTCCATGAGGAGGATTATTTCATACAAAGATTCAATAAACGAGTCATATGAGGACCAGAGCCCAATAACAGAGCCTAAAGGACCAGATTTGGCACAATATATAAAAGTTGTGTTTCCAAAACTATCAGGGGAACCATTGGGAGATAAATTAGCAATGTCAATAAATTACTTGCTCTCCCAGCAGCTCCAGGTCCTAACCATGTATGAGCTCTCTATAAATATGAAACCCGCAGTATTGAGCATTATAAGCAGTCTCAGCGGGGGAGAGGGTGTTGAAATTGCTGGTCAGGCATTACGGCTTTTCTGACCAGAGGTTGGATGGAGAGCACGTGTCTTTATCACAACAAGGTTGAATTAGCACTCATGTGTAGTGCGCACTTTGAAATGAATTTAGGAGATTGAGAGGGGATCTTATAGAAACGTACAAGATTCTTATGGGGTTGGACAGGCTAGATGCAGGAAGATTGTTCCCGATGTTGGGGAAGTCCAGGACAAGGGGTCACAGTTTAAGGATAAGGGGGAAATCCTTTAAGACCGAGATGAGGAAAAACTTTTTCACACAGAGAGTGGTGAATCTCTGGAACTCTCTGCCACAGAGGGTAGTTGAGGCCAGTTCATTGGCTATATTTAAGAGGGAATTAGATGTGGCCCTTGTGGCTAAAGGGATCAGGGGGTATGGAGAGAAGGCAGGTACGGGATACTGAGTTGGATGATCAGCCATGATCGTATTGAATGGCGGTGCAGGCTCGAAGGGCCGAATGGCCTACTCCTGCACCTAATTTCTATGTATCTATGTATCTATGAACTGTTTTTATAAAAGTGCTATAAGACCTAATATATACCCTAAGTTGGGGGGCTCTGTACACCATCTAATATTTAATTGCCTAAAAATCTGTTTTGGAAAGAATCTAGCCAAAAAAGGAACGATCCTGTGTGATTGGCAGATCAAATCGAAGGCAGTTTTCCCTACCAATGTGTGGTGACTGGGGACAGTGAAGGATCAAATCGGTCTTTCCCATATTTGTGTTGGCGCACTCCTCCTGAGGTATGTGGAGGTTACAATATTCCACTAAGATCAGGGGATAACAATTGCCATAGGCAAACCCTGAGGTAGGGGGTCTGGTTCTGTAAGAGACATTCATGTTTTACATTTACAAGTTGGGAAAGATTACAATTCTTGCTAAAAGAATGGCAATTTGATGTATTTATACTGTATAGTATTGTGGGGTTTAGAATTGAATTCTACCCATATTTGGTTTCTCCTACTAAGGTATTTGAAACCGGACACATATTTTCTCAAAATAAGAGAATATGTAGATTCAGACAGAACATGAAATATTGTGAAAAGGGATGATTAAGAAGTCAGTTCACCATCACCATCAATTTATGCCAAGTGTGTTATGAAAGCAAATAAGGATGGTGGGTGTAGAATTATTCTAGATCTGACAAGTTTAACCCTTTTTTGTACAGTATAATAAACAGTTTTGGAACATTTGCCAATACTATGCAGCCAATTTCAAGAAAATGCTATATGGCTAAGCATAGATCTTAAAATGCATTTTACTGTGTGGCTGTATATGGTAAATAATCATAGATATTTTAGCTTTTTCTGGATGTCAATTATGGCAACTTAAAGCATTGTATTAAGGTTTAGCCTCAGCTCTGAGACTATTTGCCAGGTTGTTGGAACCAATCTTAGCATTACTAAGAATTAAGGGCCATTTGGTAATGGCCTATTTTGATATATTCTGATTGTAGGATACAACATAGAAACATAGAAAATAGGTGCAGGAGGAGGCCATTCGGCCCTTCGAGTCAGCACCGCCATTCATTATCATCGTGGCTGATCATTCCCTATCAATAACCCGTGCCTGCCTTCTCCCCATATCCCTTGACTCCACTAGCCCCAAGAGCTCTATCTAACTCTCTCTTAAATCCATCCAGTGATTTGGCCTCCACTGCCCTCTGTGGCAGGGAATTCCATAAATTCACAACTCTCTGGGTGAAAACGTTTTTTCTCACCTCAGTCTTAAATGACCTCCCCTTTATTCTAAGACTGTGGCCCCTGGTTCTGGACTCGCCCAACATTGGGAACATTTTTTCTGCATCTAGCTTGTCCAGTCCTTTTATAATTGTATATGTTTCTATAAGATCCTCCCTCATCCTTCTAAACTCCAGTGAATACAAGCCTAGTATTTTCAATCTTTCTTCATATGACAGCCCCGCCATCCCAGGGATCAATCTCGTGAACCTACGCTGCACTGCCTCAATCACAAGGATGTCCTTCCTCAAATTAGGAGACCAAAACTGTACACAATACTCCAGATGTGGTCTCACCAGAGCCCTATACAACTGCAGAAGAACCTTTTTACTCCTATACTGAAATCCTCTTGTTATGAAGGTCAACATTCCATTAGCTTTAACAGAACCATGAGTGTCAAGAATCAAGCTCACTTTGGAGATTTTACCATCCAGATAAATCTAAACAATTACCAAACACAGTTATTGATTGTTTGGGATCCATTATTAAATGAGAACACATGTTTGAGATTCCGCCCAAGGATAAAGGCTGCATTTAATTGGAAGTTGTATTAAGCTCATTACAGAGCACCAACCCTCAGTTAGGCATGTAGCAAGCCTGCTTTGCAAACTATTGCTTATTTTCAGCTGTACAATTTAGATCGCTGCATTATCAGCATTTACAGTAAGCATGGATGGAGGCATGGAGAATACATTTAGGGCATTTTGCAGGCCCATGCATTTGCCAGTTGAAGTCATTACTGGAATACTATGATGGATCATGAGTGTCTCAAATGCCTCCAGAGAGATCCTGGTTGAAACACCTTCCATTATGCAACAGACTAATTTTAGTGCTCTAGGTTGGGGTCATACATAAGTATTTCCAGCTGTGCAGTAGATGGAATGTGGAGAAAGTACCTTTGATCCAATAACAAGGGATCATTAATGAGAGTTTTCGGACCATTTTATGGCCTAAAGCTTATTGCACTAATATGCAAAGTTTGCATGTTTAGGTATAGATTGACATCACTACGGAATAGAAACGTATGTTAATCATTGAGTGGTATGAAGTCAGAATCTTGTGATAGACTGGCTAACGTGATCTGGACCTGGTGTTTTTACCAGAAATATTTGGTTTGGCAATCTACCTACCAGGTAGATTCAAAATAGTTGCAGACTCAAGGTCACGTAAATTCAATGATAATACAGAATGGATGTTGGATCGTGACAAATTTAATAATATTGTTGCATGGTTGGTGAATTGTTTGCATCCAGACTTGACCACCAATTACCTAAATATGTGTCATGGGAATCTGATCCTGGGGCAGTAGCGGTGGATGTTTCTCGCTGCATTGGGGTAGAATGTTTTTGTATACATTTTCTCCATTTTGCCTCATTTAGTCAGTGTATACAGAAGATCAAACAGGACTCCGCTTCGGGATATTGGTGGTACCAGATTGGACCTACAAAACCATGGTACTCTCTGGTGTTAAATATGATCACAAAGCCTCTTATGAATTTCCCAAACAGAATTAACCTGTTTGTGCACCCTGTAACTGATGATTCACATCCTTTACATAAACGTTGTCTGCCTTCCGCAAAGACGGCTCCCTCCGTAACTCCCTTGTCAATTCTTCCCTTCCCTCCCGTACCACCCCCTCCCCGGGTACTTTCCCTTGCAACTGCAAGAGATGCAACACTTGTCCCTTCACCTCCCCCCTCGACTCCATTCAAGGACCCAAGCAGTCGTTCCAGGTGCGACAGAGGTTCACCTGCATCTCCTCCAACCTCATCCTTCGCTCCATAGATGCTGCTGCACCCGCTGAGTTTCTCCAGCATTTTTGTGTACCTTCATCTATTGCATCCGCTGCTCTAGATGTCAGCTGATCTACATCGGTGAGACCAAGCGGAGGCTTGGCGATCGTTTTGCCGAACACCTCCGGTTGGTCCGCAATAACCAACCTGACCTCCCGGTGGCTCAGCACTTCAACTCCCCCTCCCATTCCGTATCTGACCTCTCTGTCCTGGGTCTCCTCCATGGCCACAGCGAGCAACACCGGAAATTGGAGGAAATGCACCTCAACGCTTGGGCAGTCTACATCCTGAGGGCATAAACATTGAATTCTCCCAATTCTGCTAGCCCTTGCTGTCCCCTCCCCTTCATCAGCCCTCTGGTTGTCTCCTCCCATCCCCTAGCCCTTGGGCTCCTCCTCCACCTTTTTTCCTTTTTTCCTTTCTTCTCCCCACCCCCTATCAGTCTGAAGAAGGGTTTCGGCCCGAAACGTTGCCTATTCCTTCGCTCCATAGATGCTGCTGCACCCGCTGAGTTTCTCCAGCATTTTTGTGTACCTTCGATTTTCCAGCATCTGCAGTTCCTTCTTTAACACTTTACATAAATGTACTGGTTTGTTGATTTGCAGATTCTCAGGTGTGCCATATATCAGAAGAGGACTATCAGATCGTACTGTGGATATTATTGCAACCTGGAGGGATAGTACCCAGAAGCAGTACATTTCTTACATAAGGAAATGGGATATGTTTTGCTTAAGGCAGAATATTACATATCACACTACAGACATCTCAGATGTGTTAGAGTTTCTGTCAACTCTTTATTTTTTATTGGACAGTTAAGCTATAGTGCTATGAATACTGCAAGGAGTGCCTTTTCTGCATATCTATGGAGGGAATCAGAATAAAATCTTGTAGGGTTACACCCTTTGGTCTGTAGATTTATGAAGGGAATTTTCAATTCTAAGCCTCCTAGACACAGGTATACAAAAAATCTGGAATGTAAGAGATGTGTTATGCTTGTTCGTTAATGGACTCCTATTGCAGTGCTGTCCTTGGCCTAAATTACCATTAAGGTAGTCATGCTCAGGGCACTGGTTTCAGCACAGAGAGTGCAAACATTGCAGAAACTATGAATAGACATGATGGAAATAGCAACAGATACTATTATGTTCTATGTCTATGATTTGCTTAAAAGTAGACCTGGAATCACAGGATGTAAGTTGGGGTTTTCAGCATATCTTACGGATCCATGTCTATGTGTAGTATCACATTTACAATGTTAGATTGAAGCCACCAGAACCTTAAGAGGTGCAGTATCAGCATTTTTATTAGCCATAAATAGCTGCATAAGAAAATGTCCGTTCAGACTATTTAAAAAAAGCTGAAGCAGGTGTTGCTTGATGCAGGTATTGATACTGACAAATTTAAATCTCATTCCACCAGGGCACCATCAACATCGGCGGCCAAGGAATTGGATGGTCCAATAGAACATATCCTCGCGGCCGCAGGCCAAAGTGAAAGAATGTTTCACAAATATTACCATAAGGAGATTATAGTACCTGTGGTTATTTGGTGGTGCTATTTTGGATTTAGTATTAAGTATTGAGGGTATGAGACATGAATTGGCCAAGATTGACTGGCAATTAGTTCTTTTTTTTATTTTATTTTTTTATTTTTTTATTTTATTAAAAGTTAATACAATACAAAACAATACAGTGGCACCTAATTTTAGGTGCCAACTATGTCATAACATAATGCATTCTATGTACAACCTCTAGTTTTATGTTTTTGAAAAGGAGGTAAAAAAAAAAAAAAAAAAAATAGAGAAAAGAAAGAGGAAAAATAAATAGTAGAAAATCGAAAAACGTGAAGTGTGTATATAAGAAAAGAAAAAATAGAAAGTAGAAATAGTAGAAAAAGACCCTTAAAAAAGAATTTTTCAAATCTTTGTTTGGAGATGTAAATCTATCCACGACCTGACCTGAAATCAGTAATCTTTACGGTACTGCTGCATCACATGATTCCAAAAAGTCGATGAAAGGGGACCAACTCCTTAAGAATTGGTCATATTTATCTATTAGGCGGAGTCTCATTTCTTCAAGGTGTGCTATGTCCGTCATATTCCTAATCCACATTTTAATAGTTGGTATAGCTGTATTTTTCCAAACTTTAAGTATCAATTTCTTTCCAATTATTAACCCATAATTAAAGAATACTTTTTTGGTCTTTGTTTAAATTGATATCTTCTAATATTATTCCAAATATAATCCATTCCATATTAGGTTCTATTCTTGACTTGAAGAGCTTTGTAAATATATCAAATATATCGCTCCAAAATGTATTCAACTTTGTACATCCTACAAATGAATGTGTTATATTGGCATTTTGAAACAAACATTTATTGCATCTGGGAGAGACATTTGGGTAAAATTTATTCAACCTCGTTTTTGAATAATATAGTCTATGTAATAATTTAAATTGAATTAAATTATGTCTTGCATTAATGGAACAATTATGTGTATTCATCAGATACTTTTCCCATCTATCTTTCGGGATCTTTATCATTAGTTCATGTTCCCAATCTTCTCTTAGTGCCTCCGTTGAGGGTAATTCTCTATTTAATATACTATTATAAAAATATGATATTAGTTTTTGTGAATCAGCCTTAATATTCGTTGCTTCTTCTAAAGAGTCTAAAAATATAGTTTGAAATCTATGTATATATTTCTTCATAAAGTCTGGGATGGCAATTAGTTCTAAAAGGGTTGACGGTGGATATGCAATGGAAGGCATTTAAAGACTGCATGGATGAACTACAAAAATTGTTCATCCCAGTTTGGCAAAAGAATAAATCAGGGAAGGTAGTGCATCCGTGGATAACAAGGGAAATCAGGGATAGTATCAAAGCAAAATATGATGCGTACAAATTAGCCAGAAAAAGCAGCATACCAGAGGACTGGGAGAAATTCAGAGACCAGCAGAGGAGGACAAAGGGCTTAATTAGGAAAGGGAAAAATATATTATGAAAGAAAACTGGCAGGGAACATAAAAACTGACTGCAAAAGTTTTTATAGATATGTGAAGAGAAAGAGATTAGTTAAAACAAATGTAGGTCCCTTGCAGTCAGAAACAGGTGAATTGATCATGGGGAACAAGGATATGGCGGACCAATTGAATAACTACTTTGGTTCCGTCTTCACTAAGGAAGACATAAATAATCTGCCGGAAATAGCAGGGGATCGCGGGTCAAAGGAGATGGAGGAACTGAGTGAATTCCAGGTTAGTCGGGAAGTGGTGTTGGGTAAATTGAATAGATTAAAGGCCGATAAATCACCAGGGCTAGATAGGCTGCATCCCAGAGTACTTAAGGAAGTAGCTCCAGAAATAGTGGATGCATTAGTGATAATTTTTCAAAACTCTTTAGATTCTGGAGTAGTTCCTGAGGATTGGAGGGTAGCAAACGTAACCCCACTTTTTAAGAAGGGAGGGAAAGAGAAAACGGGGAATTACAGACCAATTAGTCTAACATCAGTAGTGGGGACACTGCTAGATTCAGTTATTAAAGATGGGATAGCAGCACATTTGGAAAGTGGTGAAATCATTGGACAAAGTCAGCATGGATTTACGAAAGGTAAATCATGTCTGACGAATCTTATAGAATTTTTTGAGGATGTAACTAGTAGAGTGGATACGGGAGAACCAGTGGATGTGTTGTATCTGGACTTTCAGAAGGCTTTCGACAAGGTCCCACATAAGAGATTAGTATTCAAACTTAAAGCACACGGTATTGGGGGTTCAGTATTGATGTGGATAGAGAACTGGCTGGCAAACAGGAAGCAAAGAGTAGGAGTAAACGGGTCCTTTTCACAATGGCAGGCAGTGACTAGTGGGGTACCGCAAGGCTCAGTGCTGGGACCCCAGCTATTTACAATTTATATTAATGAACTGGATGAGGGAATTGAAGGCAACATCTCCAAGTTTGCGGATAACACTAAGCTGGGGGGCAGTGTTAGCTGTGAGGAGGATGCTAGGAGACTGCAAGGTGACTTGGATAGGCTGGGTGAGTGGGCAAATGTTTGGCAGATGCAGTATAATGTGGATAAATGTGAGGTTATCCACTTTGGTGGCAAAAACATGAAAGCCGACTATTATCTAAATGGTGGCCGATTAGGAAAAGGGGAGATGCAGCGAGACCATTCATTAAAAGTAGGCATGCAGGTGCAGCAGGCAGTGAAGAAAGCGAATGGTATGTTAGCTTTCATAGCAAAAGGATTTGAGTATAGGAGCAGGGAGGTTCTACTGCAGTTGTACAGGGTCTTGGTGAGACCACACCTGGAGTATTGCGTACAGTTTTGGTCTCCAAATCTGAGGAAGGACATTATAGCCATAGAGGGAGTGCAGAGAAGGTTCACCAGATTGATTCCTGGGATGTCAGGGCTTTCATATGAAGAAAGACTGGATAGACTTGGTTTATACTCTCTAGAATTTAGGAGATTGAGAGGGGATCTTATAGAAACTTACAAAATTCTTAAGGGGTTGGACAGGCTAGATGCAGGAAGATTGCTCCCGTTGTTGGGGAAGTCCAGGACAAGGGGTCACAGCTTAAGGATAAGGGGGAAATCCTTTATAACTGAGATGAGAAGAACTTTTTTCACTCAGAGAGTGGTGAATCTCTGGAACTCTCTGCCACAGAGGGTAGTCGAGGCCAGTTCATTGGCTATATTTAAGAGGGAGTTAGATGTGGCCCTTGTGGCTAAAGGGATCAGAGGGTATGGAGAGAAGGCAGGTACGTGATACTGAGTTGGATGATCAGCCATGATCATATTGAATGGCGGTGCAGGCTCGAAGGGCCGAATGGCCTACTCCTGCACCTAATTTCTATGTTTCTGTGTTTCTATGTTAAGACCGAGATGAGAAAAAACTTTTTCACACTGAGAGTGGTGAATCTCTGGAACTCTCTGCCACAGAGGGTAGTTGAGGCCAGTTCATTGGCTATATTCAAGAGGGAGTTAGATGTGTCCCTTGTGGCTAAAGGGATCAGGGGGTATGGAGAGAAGGCAGGTACGGGATACTGAGTTGGATGATCAGCCATGATCATATTGAATGGCGGTGCAGGCTCGAAGGGCCGAATGGTCTACTCCTGCAACTATTTTCTATGTATCTATGTATCTAAGTATTCCTCTTGTGATAAAGGGGTTACTATTATGGTGATAAATTAACCATTAACTGGTTGCATCCATGTTATGGTTGTGCATTGTTGATTGTTTTACTTATTTAGAGTCAATCAATGCAGTGAGACGCCTGGATTTGAATCTACGGCCTGAAATCACAGAGCTTTGAAATCTTCATGTAGTCACTCACGTGACTCCGAAGTAAAATAGTAAGATTAAACGAGAACTTACCAGTTTGAAGTTCGATCTTTATTTTATGAGGAGTTACGTTGAGGGACTACGTGCCCTCCGCTCCCTCCCTCATAAAGATCGAGCTGGTAGTTCTAGTCTTTACATATCTTACTATCATCAGTTATTGTTGTCTGTGATTTCACTCCGCTGCTTTGAAGATTGACGCGTGTGCGGCTGGACGGGCTCTTCTTCACGTAGTCCCTCAACGTAACTCCTCATAAAATAAAGATCACACTTCAAACTGGTAAGTTCTCGTTTAATCTTACTAATAAATTTGATACTTTGAACCAGACCTCTAAAAATAATAGCCCAACCCATCCATATTTCCATGTTGATTAATATTGAAACAACTTCTTCCCCTCTGTTATCAAGCTTCTGAACGATCTAGCCAGAAGCTAGGGTACACTCCAATTCTCCTCTACCTCACTGCGGACATTGGACTTTGTCTCTGGAACTGTTACACTACAATGCTGAGACCTACATTCTGAACTCTGTATTTTTCCCTTCACTCTACCTATTGTACCTTAGTTTGGATTGATTGTATTTATGTGTAGTATTATCTGATTGGATTGGATAGCATATAAAATAAAGTATTTAATTGTACGTGACAATAGACTTAAATCTAAATCTAAAATGACAGCAGGCAACATTATAAGAGTTAAATAACCAAACACTGGGCCGGCCTTAGGAGGTGCGGGGCCCAATTGGGAACAATTTTGGTGAGCCCCAGGTTCCCAGCCAAGGTCTGTAGAATCATAGAAATATAAATACAGTCTATTATAGACTTTATATCTCTATGGTAGAATGGAAAGTAATCAAAATGTGCGCTTAAAAAGTGCCTGCGTGTTAATGGAGCAAACAGATCTAAGCTACATTTTAATATATGATTGCATACATGTAAGCCCACAAGTAACAAACAAAATGTGTAGATCACCTCTGAAAAGTATATAGTTACAATACCACTTGTTTTAGTGACTGTGAAATGAAAAAAAAGTAATTTAATTAACTAGATCCTGGAAAACCAATAACCATTGGCGAAAAACCAGTCCAGGCATTAAATTTTGGGCTTCAGCCCCATCCTACCCTTTGGGCTCCTACCCCATCCTAACAGTTGTGTGTGTGTGTTAGTTGTGTGTGTGTTAGTTGTGTGTGTGTGTGTGTTAGTTGTGTGTGTGTTAGTTGTCTGTGTGTGATGTGTGTGTGTTAGTTGTCTGTGTGTTATGTGTGTGAGGGAAGGAGAGAAGGGAGGGAGGGAGAGAAGGGAGGGAGGGAAGTAGAGAAGGAAGGGAGGGAGGGAAGGAGGGAAAGAAGGGAGGGAGGGAGGGAGGGAAGGAGAGAAGGGAAAAGAGAGAGAGGAAGGAGGGAGGGAAGGAGAGAAGGGAGGGAGGGAAGAAGGGAAGGGAGGGAGGGAAGGGAAGGAGAGAAGTGAGGGAGAGGGCCGATGGCGGGAGCGGACGGGTGCGAGCCAAAGATACTAGAGGAGCTTGGTGTGAGCTGAGGCTGAGGTTTGTAAACATTGCTCCAACCCTTGGCCTGGTCCTCTCTGTGTTGTTCACTGCGTCTCCCCGGGGAGAGAGGGGGATGGAGCCGGGGCTGTGTGCGTGAAGCACAGCGACTGGAGGGGCAGGAGCGCTGCCCCGGGACCGTGAGGGAACGACCCACCTCCCCCTCTCCCCTTTCTCCATTCCCCCTCACACCCCCCTCCGCGTCTACCCCTTTCTTCCCCCTCCACCGCTCTACTCTCTCTCCACCCCTCTCTCCCCCCACCCGGGGTAGATCTATCCGAGCCGAGAGTAGATTACTCTAGCGCGGGGCCCCCTTAGGCGCAGGGCCCAATTGGTCCAATTGGCTTAAGGCCGGCCCTGACCAAACACACATCCTGTGAAAGGATTAATCTCCCACTTCTCACCCAATTTGATTAAAATCAAAAATGGATTAGTGAAGTTCAATTGCAGATACATCACAATTCAACCCCTGATAGAATCTCTGTTATAGGAGTTAATATTCGTCTTTTATTTGGAGATAAGGTTCACTTCAGCACGTTGAGAAATTGGGACACGATTAAGACTAGTATCATATAGAATCAAATAATGTTTAATTATATTTTATATATTCTGTAATGTTTTGTTATTATATAACTTTGTGAAAATCAACATATCTACCATTCAAGAATGTGCATAGCTGGGAGCATGTGCATGAAATTGCAAGACAGTACAGACACAACATGGTGGATTCCATTGTATTGAGTAGTAATGTGTACGGTGTCATCAATACAAGGACTATTGGTACTTACCAAGCTACATGTGAATCTTCTGATAGAATTTTTAAATCTAGATGAAAGCATTTCAAAGAATATTTCATTGGTACCAACCACAGATTTCTGTGATGTATTTCCACATTTTATAACTGACACTTATTGTTGCAACCTTTAATTTGTTCTAAATCTGTAAAAAAAAAGATGATAAAGGAAGATACAAAGAAAGGACATTGACCAGGTTTTATCTGCATGGTTTTGTCTCCCAGGTTCAGCTCAAGATTGAATTTAGATTGAGAATAGTTTATGCTTAAGTTAATACAAATGAAAAACAGTGAAACCCATTTATTTTCAATTATTTTAATCTGGAAACTACTAAACAAATCAAGTGTCTTTGATCATTTTAGTCAATGTTCAAAACATTCACATCATTTTCATTCATTGACCAGATCGAGCGATACCTAATTAGATTCAAGCCATTAGCTACTTTCATAAGGCTGGTATGCGAAGCTAGAAATAGAAGGAACTGATATAAATGTGATTCTCAAAATACAATGATATTTATTCAATAACAAATGTAATCAGAATATTAAAAGGCTATTGGATTGACATGTGGACAGTGTGAGCATTTATCAAAAGCGCAGTGAATTGCTATGTATCTGCAATCATGTCTTGATTAATCATGTTACAGTGCCTTGCTCAGTTTGGTAACCTGTGTTTGTCAGCAAGAGAAAAAGGATGTTTGTTTGTAATATCGCAAGGTAACATACAACAGTGATTTTTTTCTTTGTGATTTAAGTGCACAACAGGGTCATGGATAGGTTGTTCTACATCTGTGAGCTAATGTATATCCGACAGAAATCTTCTGCGAGCTGAAAAATGTGCTCCTGATCTTTTAACCTTTCGCTCTCCAGAGTACTGCACCTGTCAAGCCAGATAGTAATTCACAACTCAAATCAGCAACTCCTAATCCTGCTAAAGCTGGAGACATTATTCTGTGTCTTCACTGAGTCAGTGAAGTCTTGTCATTTCAAAGACCTGCCGGAGAATAGAAAAAAAATAACAAAACCACCCTCTAATGATTCGTCAGCTGGCCAATTTGTTAGCTTCGTAAGTAGGTTATTCAGGATAAAACGAGTGCTGGCCCCAGTACCAATTTAGTGATGAGCTCATGTGTGCTGCAGACTGTGATAATAAGGTGAAAATGATAGTTGCAATATTGATCAAATTTAATGCAGGAACTATTAAACTACAAATATGACAGATGCACTTTCATGTGACTTTCTGTGTGGAAGTTTGCAGTTGGTTATAAAGTGAAATGAATAGTTGTTCCTATTCAGACATCTGGTATCAATTTGAAATTCACCCAGACGTGGTGTTGTTCACTTAAAGTGTTCTGGTGCCAACCTCAGTGTTTTGTCAAGAATCAAGAGAAGAGTGTTAATTAACATATGGAATAATAGAATTCTCACCTAAAGCAGCATCACCACAGTAAACACAGTACTTCGAGATAACAGCACTCACTGGGTCTGTACTCGCTGGAGTTTAGGATGAGGGGGTACCTCATTGAAAAGTACTGATTGTGAAAGGCCTGGATGAAGTGGATGCGGAGATTATGTTTCCACAAGTGGGAGAGTCTATTACCAGAGATCATAGCCGCAGAAAAAAAGGACATACATTTTGGAAGAGATGAGGAGGAATTTCTCTAGTCAGAGTGTGGTGAATCTGTGGAATTCATTACCACAGAAGGCTGTGGAGGCCAAGTCTATAGATATTTTCAGGGCTGCCAACGCTCACGCATTGAGCGTGAGACTCACGCATGTCACAAAATTCTCACGCTCTCACGCTGATCACAAAATGTCTCACACTCAAAAATCTGCAGTTGCTGGAAGTTCAAAATAAAGCTAAAATTGTTTTAGAGGTGAGTAAAAACCACGAGGGGAATATAAGATGAATGCATAGTCTTTTTCCTGGGATATGTGATTCAAGCACTAGAGGGCATTTGTTTAAAGCAGGACTGTCAAACTACCGGCCCGCCGGATGATTTTGGGGGGAAAAAAAGTAGTTTAGTTTCTACCATGCAGATGGTGTGATAGGTGAGACACGGCGGTGGTCCCAGCACCAACCCCTCTCCCCTTTCCCCCCTGAGGCATGGCACACACCTCCCACCCTCACCTCCGGCAGCTCTATGTCCGTCGGCCGCTCTGTCCACACCCCATGGAGTTTTAACCCCGGCCCGGAGCCAGGAGCGGACCGGGTGAGTGGGGGCATTGGTGCCACCTCCGGAGCCTCGGGGATGAATCTCGGGCTAAGGGTCCGCTCCGATGCCTGCCCCCAGGTCACTGACCCTCACCTACCCCGGACTCCCGGGTCACTGACCCTCACCTCCCCCGGACCTCAACTGGACAAGGAACACCTGGGCCGGCCCGCATTCCCGGGAGGGGGGGAGGGAAATGCTCCCCAGGCATCGCCAAGTCTCCGCTCACTTCGGATGTTGTCGCCGCTTCACTGACACTGACACTGACACACTCTCATACACACACTGGCACAAACAAGGTTTAAAGGGATATGGGCCTAATGCAGATAAATGGGAGTAGTTTAGATGGGGCATTTTGATCTGCATGGACAAGTTGGGATGAAGGGCCTATTTCAATGCTGTAAAACTATGACACATTGTAGAAAGGGTGCAATTTCTCTGGAGAGGATCCAGGGGCGATTTATGAAGATGTTGGCAGTGCTGGACATTTTTTTTTCATTTTGAAGAAAGATTTGATAACTGGTATTGTATTCTCTGCAGCAACGGAGGTGAAGAAAAAACTTCATTGAGATGAATAATATTATGAGAATAGGACCTGTTTTGCTTAACAAATTGTGTAGGAAGGAATTGCAGATGCTGGTTTAAACTGAAGATAGACACTAAAATCTAGAAAAACTCAGCAGAACAGGCAGCATCTCTGGAGAGAAAGAATGGTAGATGTTTCGGGTCGAGACCTTCAGGCTGAAGAGGTTGAAAAACAGCCATAAAACACAATGACTGGACATGTGTGTTATCCAACTAAGGGCAGAAATCAGAATCATGTGTTCATCTTTATTCACGTGACACCATAATAGATATATTACAGAAAAAATAATTTAATGGGGTGGCACGGTGGCGCAGCAGTAGAGTTGCTGACTTACTACCACATGGGTTTTCTCTGGATATTCCGGTTTCTCCCATATCTGAAAGAAGTGCAGGTATGTAGGTTAATTGGCTTCTGTAAATTGTCCCTGGAGTGATGGATGGAATTGGTGTATGATAGATTGCTGGTCGGTGTGGACTTGGTGGGCTGAAGGGCCTGTTTCCATATATATTTTTACATATATATCTTCATTTCATTGAATCATATATGATTGAATATGTGGCATTATTTTCGTCTTGTTTCTATATACAAAGGGTAAGATTGATTTATTTATTTGTGCAGAACAGTGATGGAAGTCTGACTTTTACTTTGTTTCTCTGTGTTTTTCTCTATATATATGCATAGCAGCATGAATATAATCTGATTTCCATATATGAATATAGTCATTCATGTGCTGCACCTGTTGATCAGAGCCTGGCTCTATTGTAGAATGTAATTAAGAATGTAATTTAGCCTAACCTTATTCATACCTAATACAATTTAAAGCATAAATGTTGCATTCAAGTGTAAGTTAAAAGGCTCGCTACAGTATGCACCAGATTGCACAATTTCAAACTGAAAAATGCCCTCCCACACCCTCCCCCCCTTGGTTGCTACGCTCCCTCGCAATTTCTCATTCTCAACTCTCACCCAATGTTGGCAGCCCTGTGTTTTTAAGGCAAGGATTGATAGATTCTTGATTAGTACGGGTGTGAGGGGTTATGAGGAGAAGGCAGGAGAGTGAGGTTGAGCAGGAAAGACAGATCAGCCATGATTGACTTGCAGATTAGACGATGGGCCAAATGTCCTAATTCTGCTCCTATCACTTATGAAGTTATGGGCATGGTAAACCAATAAAAAATAGAAATGTTTTAAAAAATCCAATATTCATGCAAAAAGCCCAACGTTTTTAGTG
This sequence comes from Malacoraja senta, assembly GCA_038087875.1. Lineage (NCBI taxonomy): Eukaryota > Metazoa > Chordata > Chondrichthyes > Rajiformes > Rajidae > Malacoraja > Malacoraja senta. Next base: position 512,291 of record JAXLNO010000860.1, on the reverse strand, counting down.
CAACCAAGACAGAAACTATAGTTTTCTATTCTATACTTTCTTCCCGATGGCAGGAGTGAAATGAAAGCATAACCAGGGTGGTCTGGTTCCTTGATAATCTTTGGATGATTTTTTTCGATCTCTTTAATCTCCATTGCAACCAGTCAACTACAACGGTAGTGGTTCAATAGAATAATCATCGACATATTGTCTTCTCAATTATCTAAGAAAGTTGATGAACTTTTTTTATGATTGCATCAAAGTTCTGGGTCCACAACAGATCTTCATAGAGATGTGCAGAGATCCAGGTCTCTAACTTTGTTGATAAGTGTTGACAAGATGATAGTGTTGAATACCGAGCTATAGTCGATGAGCAACATTCTGATGTATGCATTCTTAAGGTCCAAGTGGTCCAGTGGAGGATGAAGAGCCAGTAATCAACATTCTCTGATATTTTGTGGTGCTAGGTGAATTCCAGTAGGTCCATGCCCTTACTAAGGTAGGTGATATGCATCATAACCAACCTCTCAAAGTATTTGAAGTAGCTGCGTAAGATTGTACTGCTGTTCAGCAGCCAACAACAGCCATACCGTCCATTCAATGTTCACATCATGGCCCAGAAATTCAATTGTAACACTGTACTCCTTACAGTATTACAAAATTGAAAGTTGACTTTACCCAGAGTGAAACAGAATAATGGCTGTTTCTGCATCGTATCATGTCATTCCAGAAATGTGGCTAGGATTTTTATTGCATGCGCCACCCATGATAAACACATGAGATGTCTCTGTTAAATCCTGATGTCATTCTTGGTGCCATGCTATTATGAAAGCATTGAGAATAACATGGGTTAAAATATTCCAGGAGTAAACTAATGGGTATTTGCTAATAACTAGACTTGGTTCCTTAAATAGTATTGATCTCACCTCTCCTCAGTTGACTGATCCTACTCTCAAACTATTGACCTTCCCAGGGGCAGAAAGCCTCTCTCATCCCCACCTTACTGGCCTATTAACTAGCCCATGCCCCAATCAACCAATGCCCTAATATTTCTCACCCTTACTGACCACTTATCTGTTCATCAGCTTCAACTCCAGGCCATAGTCTTTCTAACAGTTGCCCATACTTGTCCTCTAGCCACTGGTCCACCTAAGCCAGGGGTTCCCAACCTTTTGCGCCCTGTTTACCCCTGGCAACTTTAATAGAACATAACAATAGCACAAAAGCAATTATTTATGAACAACTAATGATGAACAGATACTGGTATACCAGAACCAAACACAGTCAGTCAACGAGAGAAAATATGTACAAATCCAGAATCAACAAATTTACCGCCTGGGGGTAAATTTACCACAGGTTGGGAACCCTCGTCCTAAGCCTACAATTTTAACCTCCATTACACTGACACAGCTGCTATCCCAGACAGCATACAAACATGTCCAATAGCTATTCAGATGCACATTCATTTAGACACATCTTTTTTCTTGGTTCCTGAGTGGTTGACACGGCTGGTATTTACATGCTTTACAGGCTTCAACAAATTGCAGGTTTTCATAGACTACGTGTAAATCCTTGGCAAACCATCAGAAGTATTTCATTACAAAGCAGGAGGTTTTTTGTGTCGTTGTGGTCCTTTTTACTACGAGCCCTGTGAGTACTTACTTCACTAACCTATCGGGTCTCTCTCATCCCATGTGAAATTGTTCTCACTACCCTTTGTCATTCCCATCCTCATAGTGGCACCCATACATTAAGTTCAACACCCTTTTGCTGATAGGCATGTGTTGCTTCAGTTGTAGGCAATTTTTTTAAGAGCAGGCTGTTGAGATTCAACCTGCTTGGCTAATTTCCAGCAGGTTATTGTGAGATCTTGCAATGCATCCGTTGGGAATATTGTTGAAAAAAACAACAATGTTAGCTCCAAGGTGATGTTATACAGGGAAACCAACAATAGTGTTTTGTGAACCTCAGACTGAAATTCGTCCTCTCTAGGTGAATCAAATACAAATTGTAAGAGTAAGTTACTGTTTTTCACTCCATTTGAAGATAGTAATACAATTTCTGGCCTCTTATTCTTTATACCAAAATGACACCTTACACACTTATTCTATCTCCCATTGCATCTTGGATACACATTTACCAGCAGATTCCTTCTTTCAACTAAAATATAAATTATATGTCTATATTATTGCAGTGGGCAAAATGCACTCCCAGCCTTTATCCAGAGCATTGATATGAATTGTGGACTGATGGAATCCCGTGTGGTGTACCACTTCTCATCACTCTGGAAAATTCCCTTTAATACCAGTAAGTTATAATAATATTAATAATAATCTTTATTGTCATTGTACAAGACAACGAAATTTTGTTGGTTCAATCCTCCAGCTGCACAGAATATGATTATAAAAATACGTTAAAAAATAAATAATAATAAAAAAAACAATTAAAAAAAATCAGTATCTGTTTTAAAGTCAATTTTAACATGTGTCAATGTGCCAAATAATTTAACGTCCCTCAAACTATTACATTAATGTGAACTGTGGAATGTCTTAACTTCTCTGTGAAGGTTCCTCAAGCTGGATTATCCATTAGGGTTCATAAAGCCTACTTTAAATGCAAGGCAATTTCATTCCAATTTGAAGATACTGATACTTTTTCAGTTGTTTAGATTTTAAGATACAGACTTTTAGGTGTCATCGCTTTTCCTGCCACTGTAAAAATGGATGCCATTTTGGTCAACTGGGAAGTCTCCCACACTAATTAGAGCTCTGCAAACTGGTCAATGTTAACTCTTCAGGATATGCCCACACTGGTAGAGAAGCAAACATGAAAGCTGAGGTCGGGAGAGATTTCAGCTCACATCTACCATTTCCAGCTTCAGGCTCTAACACCTTGGTTTCCCTGCAAGGATTATTGTGAAATCCTGGGTTTCCCCTCCAGGACTCTTCAGCTCCATAAGGTTCACAACCAACCTACAGCCATTATGCACATTACAAAAAAGAGCAATAAGAATTATCAATAACGTTGGATATCTTGAACATACCAATTTATTATTCTTAAAGTCACATACACTGAAGTTCACCGATCTGGTTAAATTTAAGACTGCGCAAATCATGTACAAAGCAAGAAATAATTTACTTCCAAGAAATATACAAAAACTGTTTATGGAAAGACAGGGTGGGTATAATTTGAGAGGGGAACATAATTTAAAAAACTCAATGTCAGAACAACTCTTAAAAGTATGTGCATAGCAATCTGTGGGGTGAATTTGTGGAATGGTCTGGAACAGGAGATAAAACTTAGCACAAACATAATTCAGTTTAAAAAGATGTACAAAAACACTTTTTTAAAGGATATTGGGATGAGGATAGGTGATTGTGAGAGGGATATTTGTTATACTGATTGTATTGGGAAGGGTGATTGTAGGGTGATGGGTTGTATATATGACTATGAGATACTGTATAGTATATGAGGGTTTTTTCTTTTCTTTTTTCTTTTTCTCTCTCTTTTTTTGTATGGCTTTGTAAATATTTGATTAGTGTATAAATGTAAATAATTTGGTGTACATATAGCTGCTGGTGTACATATAGCTGCTAAATTTTTATAAGATAATTATAAGCAGTTGAATGAGGGGTGGGAATTAATAAGCTTTGGCTTCTTCCTGCTCCTTTTCGGACACATACGATTTCATATATTTATAGATATTATTTATGACACTTTATAAATATTCTTGTTTTGTTTTTTTGTATGCTGTTTCACACTTGCTTTTTATTCTTTTATTTTGTTCGAAATAAAGAATTAAATTAAAAATAAATAATAAAAAATAAATAAAGCTACTAAAGAGCCAGCAAAGAATTCAGGGGTATCACTGATCAGTGACCTTAGCTTGAACCCTGAATGCTACAGTATTCATAAAAGCAAAAAAAAGTATGAATACCTTCTCTGGCTAAGGTCACTGATCAGTGATGGCCCTGAATTCTTTGGTGGCTCCTTAATACCTTTATTTTTTTAAATGCTTTAAATTAGCCCCAGGCTCTCCCAGAGCTATGAGTTTTAACTTAATGCATCTGCCTCAAGTGTGGCTCTGTGACCAGAATTAGGAAGCACAACTATGGCGTGTGCAGTGTAGTTAATTTCTCAGGAGACATCGTTGTGGCTCACATTGGAATATATTATTTTACCTTCTAACGGCTTTCGCTTAATAGCCCTCTGTGAAATAATTTTGAAAAGGACAAGGCAATGCAGCAAAATAAAAATGGGAAGTGTTCAGCATTTCAGTGAGCTTCAGTGAAGAGAGAAACAAAGTAAAATTTTAGCTGTGATTTCTTTCATCAGACCGTTCTAAGTTAGAGATGATCAAGATTCTAAGTGAAACAAGAATGGAAGGAAAGAGAAAGAACAAATGGGAAAACAAAGGTGATTGTATCGTATTGTATCATATCGTAAACAAGGAAAAATAAAAAAAAAGTAAGGCGAAAGAGATCTTGTCAAAGCTTTGTAAAGGGCCTGTCCCACTGTACGAGGTAATTCAAGAGTTCTCCCTAGTTTCCCCTGATTCGAACTCGGAGAATTACGGTAATAGCCGTTCGTAGGTACTCGGGGCTCTCGTGGACATTTTTCACAGTGCTGAAAAAAATTCACAAGTTACTGCGTTTCCCGAGTACCTGCCGTTAGCATTACGAGCCGCTACGGGACATCCACGAGCTCTGACGTAGCCGCTACGTACATTCTATGTACTTACCACGAGTTTGATTTTTTTTTAAACTAGGGAGAGCTCTTGAATTACCTCGTACAGTGGGACAAGCCCTTAAGGGTTTAATGTAAATCCCATAGTCAATCTCGATATGTGTAAATGTGCCCCACAATTACCCTAATGCAGTCTCCTGCTGCAAATTGTTCTGCTTGTGTGGAGGTCCAGGTTTGAAATCTAGCTGACAGATGGACCTCGGGAAAGTTTATTCCAGTGAAACTTTGTAATAAGACTGACATGTCACCAGCCTTTCTGGTGCCACCAAGCATCTGGATGCCTACTCTGTTGAGTACTGCAAGGCTGCTCCAGAGAGGTTCGGACTGCAGATCTGCTCTGTTTAAGCATGCCAGGAATCAGATCTATTAGTTGTCTTGAACCACAACAAGAATTGTGAGTGTATGCATCACCTGAATTAACCACCATCTGTTTTGCAGATAACCACTGTCAGCTGGTAGCATCTATTTCATCCTCATATATATCTGGAGGCCAGTAACAAAATAAAAGTGCCAGGACCTCTGCCAGGATATGGGCATTGATCTGAATAATCAATTCTACATGGCACAGCAGAGGGACAACGAGGGGATGGACCCTTTCCTGTTGTGGTGCTCTTCCAAGTGTAGTGAATTTGGGCACTTGGAAGTGCAGCACGGGTTCATTCAGTAGCTGTGTGCACCTTCAGAAAGTGCATAATATTACCAAGGCTGTATGTTTACTTTAACTGTTATCATCCGGTAATGCAGAATAATGTATCTGCAGCACTCGTGGAGTTGAATGCAACAGAGACTTCCGTTTGAGCAACAGTATATGTTGCAGGTAACTCCAACTCCATCCTGGAATCCTGACAGCTGTTGGAAATTATCCTTGAGTTGTGGAATATTTAATTACAGAAATCTTAACCAACAAATAGACATTTTACGCAATGTTCCTTGCTGAGGAAGAGAGCTGCTTTCTGACGTCCCTTGGTCGGACAGGATCTTTCTCCTCCCTCCTTCCTCTGCCAGCAGTCTTAAAGCCCTGTCGCACGGTACGAGTTCATTCCAAGAGTTCTCCCATGTTTGCCCTGATTCGAACTTGGAGATTTACGGTAATGGCCACTCGTCGGTACTTGGGGCTCTCGTGGACATTTTTCAACATGTTGAAAAATCTTCACGAGTCTTCCCGTGCTTACCTGCCATTAGCGAGTCTTCCCGAGTACCTGCCGTTAGCGCTAAGAGATATCCCCGAGCTCCGAAGTACCCGCTACGTTCATTCTCCGAGCTTACCACGAGTTTGATTTTGTTTTAACTCAGGAGAGCTCTTGGAATGAACTCCTTCCATGGGACAGGGCTATTACTTGCTCTTCATTCCTCTGCTTCATTCTCCTAGCCAACTTGCATACTTTTTATTTTTATTTTTTATTTTTTATTTTATTAGAAGTATTGTACATTACAGTAATCTCCAATAAATGTAAGTTTATACTTTTCTTGTACCACTTCTTATTTTAAACTTTAATAAGAGAAAAGGATAGAAAGGGTTAGTAAAGATAGTAAGTGAGTGATTGAAAGAGTGGTCCAGGAACACCCACATGGACCTAAACCACAAGAAATAGTTTTTTAAAAAAGAGAAAAACCAAAAGGAGGAAAAAGGAAAAAGAAAAAATAAGATAAGTTAGTACAATATGAAAGGGATGTACCTACTTCATATCTTTACTGAAACCATTTATTATCAACATTTTGTTGCACCCTATGTTTGTAATAAGTCGATAAATGGAGACCAAATCTTTTGGAATTGTTCTGGTTTACCTGCTAAGAGGAATCTCATATCTTCTAGGTGTAACAATTCCGACATATTAGAAATCCACATTTTTGTCGTTGCCGTGGGAGCATTTTTCAAAATTTCAGAATACGTTTTTTTGCCGTTATTAAGCCATAATTAAGAAAACTCCTTTGAAACGAAGTCAGCTCCAAACTTGCTTCTATTGTTCCAAAAATAATCAGTTCTGCATTCGGTTTCAGTTTTATTTTTAATAATTTCGTGAAAATTTCAAAAATTTAATTCCAAAATTTTTGGATTTTTATACAAAAAACAAAAGAATGTGCTATAGTTCCTTCTTGGGTTAGGCATTTATCACAGCCAACTTGCATACTAAAGGCAATGGCATATAACACATTATGTCTTGGAGCAACTGGTCTCTGCTGAAATTTTGAAGTGAAGACAGTTCCTTTAACAGCTGCTGCTACACCATTCCCTATAAACTTTAGCAATCTGGATAGAGTGAATGTGGAGCAGATGTTTCCACTAGTGGGAGAGTCTAGGACCAGGAGATGAGGAGGAATTTCTTTAGTCAGAGAGTGGTGAATCTGTGGATTCATTGCCACAGACGGCTGTGGAGGCTGTCAATGGATATTTTTAAGGTGGAGATTGACAGATTCTTGATTAGGAAGGGTGCCAGGGATTATGGGGCGAAGATAGGAGAATGGGGTTGAGAAGGAAAGACAGATCAGCCATGATTGAATGGCGGAGTAGACTTGATGGGCAAAATGGCCGAATCCTACTCCTAGAACTTATGAATCCTAATGAAGTTTAGATGCAACACTCAGTTGAAATTAATCAATAAATTACTTACAATGGTTGATCTGTTTAAACCATATATTCAACCATGCAAAGTTATCGTCTGGCATTACCTGTGTGGTCAAGTTCAAATCTGTTAGTATTGTAACATTGATGTTACATTACCTAATGACTTTCCTGAAGAGGAAGCTAGTGCAGCTCACATGTAAACATATATTAAATGCTGGACTGGAGACTATTGAGACCCAAACAATGTGTGATGTGCAAGTTGATGTATGGTCATGATGTATGGTCATGAAAAAATATTATAAATAACATCATTATGCTTATAGTCTTTAGTTGAATCGATGTGTTGGCCTTAAAGGCTTGGGCAATGAAAGGTGTAATTTTGCTTTCCCCGTGTGTTATTTACCCACTTCCAAGACACTTCCACATTTTTCATTCACTTTATTTTTTGTTACAACTCATTTATGGAAGATAAAGTGGGATTTGTGGTCAGCCACTGTTCACATTAAATTACTGATGAGACATTTAAATTCTGTAGCCGAGTGAGCCACTCGCAGTCAGCTTTGTCACAATAGATTGTTTGGCACTTCCTAAATAACTTTCTAAGTGCTTACGCAGTTACACATGTTGTAGCAGGGATGTTGTCTTGCTGCATTACATTAAAGGCATTTTATGCGTGTTTATCGCTTGCTGAGATTTCGACTGAGGTAACTATCGCTACTTCAAGGAATGATTTGAACATTTATCTTCGAAGACCGATGTCTATTAAAAAAAAAAAGTTATCACAAAAGTTGCAACGATATTAATGCCTGGGTAGAATTTACCCTTAAATAATGCAGTGTCTATAAAATATTGAGAGCTTTCTGATTAGAAAAGCATTTCCTATCCTTGAGCTGTTAAAACATCCATCTTCTGGATGATGAGACCTAAATGCCACTTTAAATTGGTGATTGCATGCAGCTTTTCAAACATGAAGAACTCCTGCTGAAATCAGGGGGACTCATGTGGCTCCAGAGCTATCCTCTGCCCCCATCAGCCTCACCTCCATTGGTGCAGAGAGACAAGGTCAAGTTGTAATTGCAGCAAGGTGCAAACTGTGTAGCTGTACAGTGCTCCTGCACTGGAGGGGAGCCCCGTGCAGCCAGGTAATTGAATGCTGGTTTCATTCTGAGGAGGAATGATTAGCATTTAATGAAATGGTTTCAATAGTTTAGCAGAGATTCAGGTTCATCTTGGGTGGTAGTTTGTTGAAACTGAATGAAAACGCTGAACCTGATTCCAGATCTGAAGCTGAATTTCCATTGACCCTCTGTTTTGGGTCATTTTAAACTCACCGTTACATTTTGCCTGCAAGTGAGAATTGGAACGTTTAATTAAGCGACACACTACACTGGAAATACACACTTACATGTCAGTTCTATCCTCCCTGCAAGGGTAATAGGCTGCGAATATATTTCATTGTTTGATTATTTTAAAAACCTGCGGTGTCTAATTACATGGAATCACAGATGATGCAGCACAGAAGGAGGTCATTCTCTCCAATTTGCCTGTGCCAGCTCTTTCAGAGCTGTCCAATTAGTCCCACTCCTCTCCGCTTTTATCACAGCCATGCACAATTTTCCACTTCAAACACTTATCTAATTTCCTTTTTGAAATTTATTTTTGAATCTTTACTCTCTAAATTCTATATATGTGGTTAGCTTAAATATAACGTACAATGGTGTGACAATGTGCTTGGTGGCTGATTTAAATGATTTTTAGATTTTAATGATTTTAAATTTGTTTTGGAATCATAATGGAAAAAATATCAATTAATGAATCAAAATCTCTCACTACATGGCATCTACTGTCCTTTAAACATAGGACCTCACCTACTGAAAACATCAGTCCATTCAATAAATCTGCATGTCACTGTGGGTCACTGTGATCATTAAAACAGAGTGGAGAGGCATTGGTTACTCTCCTGCTTAAATGCCAAACTAATGCACATTGCACAGGGATGAGGTGATGCTTGGCCATTCTTCTGAGGAGTCCTTACTGCACTCATAATACACGCAAAGCATCAGCATCCATCTCTGTGAGCAGCGGGAACACAGGAAGTGAAGGGGTGGGAGATTGCAACCTTCATGTGGTCTGCCCTGTTTTGACGAATGCAATCAATCTGGCATGTACAATCAAATATGATTAAATAGAAAAAGGTGTCCTACAACTTTAGGCTGTGCATGCCATATGCAAGAGGAAGAAGACAGGAAGTGAAGAAGGGTCCCAATCTGAAACCTATCCATGTTCTCCGTAAATGTTTGCTGATCCAATGAGTTACTCCAGGACCTTGTGACTTTTTTTGAGTACACAGAATAAAAAAGGCACATAGTAAACCAATTCAATTCTCATTAATGCCCAACAGGGATGTAATGCTGAGGCTCTATAAGGCACTGGTCAGGCCGCATTTGGAATATTGTGAGCAATTTTGGGCATCATATCTGAGGAAGAATGTGCTGGCTCTGGAAAGGGTCCAGGGGAGGTTTACAAGAATGATCCCAGCAATGAGTGGGTTAACATATGATGAGCATATGACGGCTCTGTTCCTGTACTTGCTGGAGTTTAGAAGAATGAGGAGGGAACTCATTGAAACGTACATACGTAAAAGGCGTTGAAAGAGTGGACGTTTCCACTGGTGGGAGAGTCTAGGACCGGAGGTCAGAGCCTCAGAATTAAAGGACTTTCTTTTAGGCAGGAGATGAGGAATTTCTTTAGTCAGAGGGTGAATCTGTGGAATTTTCTGCCACAGAAGGCTGTGGCCAAGCATGTATATTTTTAAGGCAGAGATAGATATATTCTTGTTTAGTACAAGTGTCAGAGGTTATGGGGAGAAGTCAGGGGTTAGGAGGGATAGATCAGCCATGCTTGCATGGCAGAGTAGACTTGATGGGCCGAATGGCCTCATTCTGCTCCTATCACTTATGATTTTATGATCTTATAATCGTACCTCTAGTCTAAAGAAGGGTCCTGACCCGAAATGTAATCTATCCATGTTCTCCAAGGATGCTGACTGACCCGGCTATTCCAGCATTTTGTGTCTATCTTCGGTATAAACCAGCATCTGCAGTTCCTTTTTATTATATTTCTTCATTTTGAACTCTGCGATCTTGCTATGAATAGACAATAGACAATAGACAATAGGTGCAGGAGTAGGCCATTCGGCCCTTGGAGCCAGCACCTCCATTCAATGTGATCATGGCTGATCATCCACAATCAGTTCCAAGGCCAAGACAAACCGTTATCTTTTTAATTGCTTTCTGTTCCCGCATTTTAACTATCTGCACCTCAGGAACCAGCGTAACATGTTCCCTCTGTATATCCATATTCTCCAGGATCACAAAGTAAACAAGCTGCAGATAATGAAAATCTGAAATAAAAACAAAATGCTGGAGATAATCAGCAGATCAGGCAGCATCTGAAGAGACAAACAGAATAAGTGATTCCGATTAATGACCTTTCATCAGTTCTGTTATTCACAGCTCCGCAGACCCTTATTTTGCAGTTATTGTGGAAAAAATATGAGATTATGAAGTACCTTTCAAATCCATCTAGAAAATTCTGAAATATTACATACTTGCTGCCTTCCAACTAGATAATTCCTCAAATTTTATTAAAAATGTCAAACATAATTTTCCCTTCGTGAAATCATGTCAACTCTGGCTAATTAGATTATAATTTTATGTGCCCTTTTACTGTCTTTGGTTATAGATTTCATCATTTGTCAACAATGGATATCAGGCTAATTGGCCCGTTGTTCACTTCCCTTTCCCTCCCTTATTCTGTAAAATGCACTGTAGGAGTTACAACCTTTTAATTTTCCTGAGATTCAAAATATGGGGAATTTTGTAAGTTTATCAGCATTTGGTATTTTTGTAGTCACATTTGAGTATTCTGGGATGTACTGTAGGCTATCAGAGCCAACAGATCTGGATTTGCTTAATTACCGTGCTAATTATATTTAGTTGCATTTTTTTCCCGGACATTGTCTCTATGTCTTCACATTATTGTTTCCACATTAACTATAGCTGCTGGCTTATTTTGAACAGAGTTTTAGAAGTATTTACAATATTTTTTCCATACTTTGTTTGAAAAATCAACCATCCCTTTTATTTGAGAAGGAACTGCAGATGCTATAAAAATTGAAGGTGGACAAAAGTGCTGGAGAAACTCAGCCGATGCGGCAGCATCTATGGAGCGAAGGAAATAGGCAATATTACGGGCCGAAACACTTCTTCAGACTGATGTAGGGTGGGAGGGGGGGGGGGGGAGGGGGGAGGCGGGAAGAAGAACGGAAGAGGAGGAGCCAGAGGGCTGAGGGACAGATGAAAAGGGGAGGAGACAGTGAGGGCTACCTGAAATTGGAGAAGTCAATGTTCATGCCGCTGGGGTATAAACTGCCCAAGCGAAATATGAGGTGCTGCTCCTCAAATTTCCGGTGGTCCTCACTTTGGCCATGGAGGAGGCTCAGGTCAGAAAGGTCGGATTCGGAATGGGAGGGGGAGTTGAAGTGCTGAGCCACCGGGAGATCAGGTTGGTTATTGCGGACCGAGGGGAGGTGTTCGGCGAAGCGATCGCCAAGCCTACGCTTGGTCGCACCGATGTAGATCAGCTGACATCTCGAGCAGCGAATGCAATAGATGAGGTTGGAGGAGGTGCAGGTGAACCTCTGTCGCACCTGCAACGAATGCTTGGGTCCTTGAATGGAGTCAATGGGGGAGGTAAAGCGACCAGTGTCGCATTTCTTGCGGTTGCAAGGGAAAGTGCCCGGGGAGGGGATGGTACGGGTGGGAAGCGACGAATTGACCAGGGAGTGACGGAGGGAGCGGTCTTTGCAGAAATCAGACAGGGGAGGATATGGGAAGATGTGGCGAGTGGTGGGGACACGTTGGAGGTGGCGAAAATGACGGAGGATTATTTGTTGTATGTGACGGCTAGTAGGGTGGAAGGTGAGAACTAGGGGGACTCTGCCCTGATTACGATTGGGGGGATGGGGAGAGAGAGCAGTGTTACGGTAATGGAAGAAACCATGGTGAGAGCCTCTTCTATTGTAGGGGAGGGGAACCCCCGTTCCCTGAAGAATGAGGACATCTCCGATGCCCTAGTGTGGAACACCTCATCCTGGGAGCAGATGCAGTGTAGACGGAGGAATTGGGAGTAGTTGATGGAGTCCTTACAGGAAGCAGGGTGGGAAGAAGTGTAGTCTAGATAGCCATGGGAGTCAGTGGGTTTATAGTGGATGTCGGTCAGAAGTCTATCACCTGCGATGGAGATAGTGAGATCAAGAAATGGTAGGGAAGTGTCGGAAATGGTCCAGGTGTATTTAAGTGCCGGATGGAAGTTAGTGGTGAAATGGATGGTCAGTGAGTTGTGTGTGGGTGCAGGAGGTAGCACCAATGCAGTCGTCGATGTAGCGGAGATAGAGGTAGGGGATGGGGCCCTGGTACGTCTCGAACAAGGCAGGCATAGCTAGGGCCCATCTCTTTTATTTTTTTTGTTTACTTGTTGCAGTTTTGTAAAACTTTAACAATCTTCACATTTACTGCTTTTCTTGGCAGCAGTGTAAAGTTCTTTTAATCTAAACCTATCTTGACTGTATAGCACACAACAAAAGCTTTTCACGGTATACGTAACAATAAACTAATTCATAGATCACTTGTCTTAATGGAGTTTCAACATTTGAATGAATTTTTCAAAAATGTCTTTTAAATCTATCCGTTGCTTATTTCTTGGCAAACCTTTCATCTAATTACTAATTCTACCTGAGCCACTCCCCATCACTAACATTCACTCACACCTTCCTCAACTATTGTGTGTGCTTGCTGAAGGCAGGTGCCATCATACTAATGATAGGTATGTTACAAAACTTACCTTCAGTCGCGCTGTAATTCTGCCACTGGCCGTGTGCGCGATTTTGGCGCCTTTAAGGGGGGGGCGGGGTTAAAACGCGGTTTCTCCTCCCTTGTCCTGAATTATATTTCGTTGGAGTACACGCATTTGCTGAAAAATCGTTCCTAGCGGCGTTTTGTGAATTTTTTATTTTTATTAAATCGTCAATGTCAGCGCTGGAGTATTTTAAAAACAGCTCCTGAAGCGTCAACGCCGATAACGGGGACGGAGTTCACATACGGGACAGGTAAACGAAAGTGGTTTCTTTAAATGTATAAAAGTGCTTCTTAAGAAGCCTTTAATTCACAATTTTTCATGCGAAACGGTGATTTTATTCCCCGAACTAACGGCAGTATTTTTCATGCCAATACAGGGTTAAATTCACCGCAAATGAACGTTCCAAAAGATCGTGTTCCAGAAATCCTCCCTCACAAGATGATTTAAATGCCCATTAATTTACAGGTATTAAACATTCAATTCCTTCCATTTGGCCTGTAAATTCATGAAAATGAGATTTAAAAATTATGTTATATTGTGAATTATTGTGTGAATGTTATTTGGACACTTAAATAGTCAATGGAAAAGCAATAGGGAACAAGATGCTAATTTCCGAGTATGAAAATGGCCATAACTTCTTTAATACTGAAGATATGAAAGTGAATTAGGTGTCAAATTAAACTTCTTTTTATGCTTTATCTGATGGGTAAATTGCAGACTTTATTTTTTAAATCTCAAAATTTTGTAACATTGCTACTAATGATGTCTAGTGTTATGGGTTTGTGAATATCTCAGGAAATGAACTGAAATCGATAGATGTTGCCTGACCCGCTGAGTTACTCCAGCATTTTGTGTCTATCTTTGAAATCAATAGTTTCCCATTTGAAATAACTGACTGTTTATGTTGTCCCCAAACTTGTGACCTTTTGCTTTACCATCAGGAAGGTGCAGTAAAGTGGATTGTCAATCTTTCTAGTTAATTAAAATGTTATATTATTAACACCGTAAAACTATCCAGTTGATTCTGTTCCATACACAATCTCAATAACTGATTGTAAGAATTGTTGGAGACATTTCAAATTTCCTGAGTCTCCTCCTGAGGAAGGAGAGACGTTGGAGCGATTTTATTAGTTGTAGCTTCAATGTCGATGATCCACGACAGATTGCTGGTGATGTTTACGCCTCGAAACCTGAAGCTCTCAAACTCCCCCAACTCCAGGGCTAGTTATAACCCATGGAAACGCCCCAGTCAGCTCTTGAGGTCATCGAGCATTTAGGGGAGACTGCACAATTTACCCAGTATGAACAACTGGAGCTTACTCTACAAAAGATGAGCAAAAATTAATCTATATCTATTCATGTGAAAAAAAGAAAGGGGAAATGAGTACAAAACTCTAAGTGCTGGGACTCAGCAGGTCAGGCAGCATTTGGGGAAGGAATGGACAGCCAATGTTTTGGGTCAGAATCTTTTTTCAGACTGATTGGTATAGGAGGGAGAATGCTGGAAAAGAGAGGTTGGGGCAATACAAAGCCTGGAGACGGAAAAGTAGATACAGGTGTGTGGGATTTCTTTGGCAAGTGGGTGGCATAAGTACCAAAGGCTAGATCTGAAAAGGAGGCAAAACGGTGTCAGGTAAGGACTAATATAAAACCAAAGGGTGAGATGTAGGGGGAAGGGGAAAAGGGAGGATAAGGGAAATGAAGGACTCGGACAGAAGATGAGTGTATGACGAGGGAAAAGAAGCAGGCTGACAGTGATGGGAAGATATTAGGAAAATAGGAGCACTCTGCGGTGGGGCAGGTAGCATGGGAATAAATATGTGAGTAGTACTGCATTTGGAAAGGATCTATCCATGAATTGATTTTAAATACAAGTATGTGGTTGAATTGGAGCCAGAACCAGTGTATATCAACAGGGTATTAGGTGAGGTAAACATTGCAAAGATTTGGATTATGGGCACTTGGGATTCAAAGATATTAATTAGCATAAAGAATAGGAGGGAAATCTAAAATTCACTGGGCACGTCAGCCTGGAAGTGACAACAGTATGGATGAAAGTTTTGGCAATATTTAGGTGAGACGAGAGCTGAAATAGAAATTCAGAAGGAAATGATACGATAGCCTTTACAATGGAAAATGTACAGGTTTGGGTGTTGCTAATGGCTGCGTATAATGTGAAGAACATGAGCAATCCAATTCAGGGAAAGTGATTGAATCCATATTGGAAAGTATAATCCTCTGCAAAACCAAGCGTGATTCACCGACCGTCTTTCTGAACACTTACATACGGTCAGCCATGGATCTTCTGGTTGCTAACCATTTTAACTCCCTTAGACATTTACATACTGATCTTTCTGTCCGGGTCTCCTCCATTGCCTGTGTGAGCCCACAAGCAAATTGGAGGAACATCACCTCATATTTTGCTTGGGTACTTTACAACTCAGCGGGATGAACGTTGAATAATCTAATTTTAGGTAATTTATACAAATACTCCCCTTCCCCCTTCCTCCATTAAATGTTGGTTAACCAGTTCCACAGTTCACAACGATGTATCCCTCTCTTGGGACCACACCGTCCCTAGTCAATAATTGGCCAAATAGAACCACCCTGCCTGATGTAATCTGTTGCCGGCCCTGATTTGTCCTGGTATTTTCTTGCTTCCAGTTCCTCCCCACCACAATCAGTCTGAAGAAGGGCCCCAATCTGAAATGTCACCTATCCATTTTCTCCAGAGATGCTGCCTGACCTGTTGAGTTACTCCAGTATTTTGTGCCTATCTTTGGAAATGATAATGGCAGCTCTGTTCTTAATAAGGATTAACCAAAGAAAATTGCAACTTAAATAGCTGTTTCCAATGTGACAATAGCAACTACACTTCAAACATGTTTCACAAGATGTATTTTGTAGACATAATTAAGATATGCAAGATGATATGGTAATGCAAATCCTCCCTTTCTTTGCTGCAGAACTAATCTCCTACCTCTGCCCTATCTTTTAACCAACATCCCTTACATAGAAATCGTATTATGAAATGAAATTCCTAAATAAAGCCCGCAAACCACAACTGCCCGTCCCAACATCTGCTTCTTTAAAGGAACATCTAGTTGAGCGGATTTCAATGTTTACTTATTTTCCAGACACTTATAAATTATGATGTTCTCTTAACAGATCTGATATATCATAAAATAGTTTGGATTTTATGTGATTGGAGTATTTTTCACTGCCATTGAGTTCCTGAAAACCAAAATAAATATGTAAATTAATAATATTATCTAGTGCAAGGATGTGTGACTATTAAGTCTGATATATGTAGGACATTGAATAGGAATTACAACCATAGCAAATAATCATTGGTTTACCAATATGAGCACAACATTCAGCATACACTACTACTGTAGATGAGAAATAACTAGTTATGCACACTATTCACGCTAGATAACAGGTGCAGGCAGTTCCATTTAGAGTAGATGTAATTGTCTCAAGCATATCTCGTCACTTTACTCAGCTATTAGTCTCTTTGCAATCTGCAATTTATAACAATGTTTAACATCCTGCATTGCCACATTCATTTTCAAAGTTATTGACAATGCTTTAAGAATTTACTGTACCACAATGTAAAGTAGTTTTTGTAAAGAAAGATTCATCTATATACAAATGTACATGGCAACTTGATTACTTTGGATTTGAATATAATGTGTTCTGCATAGGTCAGTGAGTAAAATAACTTGCATTTTAAAAAACCCTGAAGAAATCATAGTGTTGACAAATTCAGTATGCAAAGTCACCATAGTTTATATTTCTTTCGTAAGGAATATTAGAAATCGAAAGGCATTTAAAAATGATTAGTGTTTTGAAAGGAGTAAACATCTCTGGAGTTTACCAAGGTGAATTATAAATGTAACCGGTACCAAGGTAAATCCAGAAGTCAATATTAAATTCCTTAATCTCTAACTACAACTTTATCTTTATGAAGACGCAAGGAATGGCAGATGCTGGAATCCTGAGCATAATACAATGTGCTGGAGTAACCCAGCAGGTCAGGCAGAATCTCTTAGGGAAAGGATAGGCCACATTTCAGGTCAAAACCCTTCTTGAGGCCTTAACTATATATTTGTTTTGTAATCTACTGAGAATTAATAATAAATATTCTTTACAGTGACACCGACAGCACAAGTTCTGCAATTATTACTACACAACACAAGAACCTTTTTTTTGATGTGCAAAACTCTCATTGCATTAATTGTTAATGTCCACTCATTTCTCACAAAAATCCTGCATTTAGCCAAGGGGATATTTGGAACAGTGTTATCTTAGTTTACACCCAGACATGTGCTAAAATGAGATATAGATGGGTCTCTGTACCATCACATTATATTCCCATAGACTATTCCAAGACGTTTATAAATTGCATGAATTCGCAGGAAGGCCAGAAATGAGCATTGTGTCAAAGGTGATGTCATTACACATGTATCAGACACTAGGTAAACATCAGTCACATTGGCATGGATTATGACTTGCCCAGTTGAAATTTAAATGGGTGCATTTTTACTCAGAAACGAGGATTACGCTAAATAAAACTATTGCTTAATGTGATCACGGTCTAAAATAAAGTTATTGACGACAAAAACTCTAGGTCACCATGAACCTTGGTTACTTCAGAGGCAGCTTCCATCGCAAAGTCTGTATAATGCTAAATTGGAAGCTCCTCCCCACACAGTGTGGTTTACACATGTTGCTTCACACTATTGTAGCAGTCATGGTTTGTGCTTGTGACTCATGCAAGAGTTCAGTTACATTCTTGTAGGTCACCGCTACCATGTCATGTCATCTAAAGAGGTCACAGCAATTAAGTAATGAGTCTTGCGCCACTGCTGACACAATGCCAGATAAATCTGGTAATATTCACTCTCCCATCTTACAAAGAGATTGCACAAGACCCAGTACACTGCAAGATTCCTGTCAAATCTCCTAACAAATAGGGTGGAGAGAGGGACAGTATCTTCTTCTTGCAGCCAATGGCAAATTGTTTTTGTCAAGGAAGAGGAGAATAGGAGATGGGTTCATGGTGTCAGGCAGTCATGCTGTATCACAATGAAGGAGAGCTGCTAGGAAGAGGTCATTAGTCTCTCCTCGTGCTCACCCTGACCATGGAAAATATTGAGATAAATACCAGAAACTCACAAGACGTGCTAAAGTGAAACTTCCATCACTTGAATTGTCCCATCATCGGGTAAACACACACAACATAGATACACACACCCAGAATTCAGAATTGTGAAGAAGGGTCTTGACCCAAAACATCACCCATTCCTTCTATCCAGAGATGCTGTCTGTCCCGTTGAGTTACTCCAGCTTTATGTCTACCCAGAATTCAGCAAGCAGACAGCCATTGGCACACATAGATAAACGGGCTGACTTCCCTGTCTCGCGTTCGGAAATGGATGGGTAAGTGCTCAGCAACCAAGAAAGCCATATTGTTGCTGCACATAGCTGTTGTAGCTAAAATTGCAAAGAATAGAGAACTGCCCAGCAGACCCATTGAACAGTATTGAAATTTCTTCTGAGAACCAGGGCAATTCTCCAATTTCAAATAATATCCCCATACCCCCTCTCTCTGACCTATGTGCCCCCAACCCTATTGCACTCATTTCTCCAACTATCAGTCATCCTATTCTTTTACCCTCCTTTGTACACTCATCTCCCATCCCCAAGCCCCCATTTCCCTTTTGTCTCATCTGTTTCCACTAAGCCCGATCCCCTTCCACCTATATTCCTCTTTCTGGCTTTACTTTTCAATTCTCCCCTCACCTGACACCTTTTTCTCATTTTCACCTCCAGCTTTTGTCACTTACTCTACCCATCTGCCAATGACACCCCCCTCATTTGTATCCACCTATCACTTGCTATGCTTTGCCCTGCCCTCACCTTTCTCTTTCTGCTTTCTTCCTCCTACTCCATCAAAAGAAGGGCTCTGACCCAAAACATGGTTTGTCCATTTCCCCCAGAGATGATGTCAGAGCCACAGAATTCCTCCAGCACTTTGTGTATTGGCCAAGTTTCCAAAATCTGTAGTTCCTTGTATCTCTGTCAGGCTGTAGTGTGCAGAATTGGATGCATAACATCCTGGAGGCACTACAACAGAGAAGGTGGTTATTCTGCCCATGGCATCAATATCAGTCTTGTGTAGAGTGCATACTAACCAGTCGGTTATCCATGATTACAATCCAGCCATTTGCAGTATACAGATAAATGATAAAGGAAATAAGTAAGTAAGTAAGTATGTTTATTGGCCACGTATTCACATACAAGGAATTTGCCTTGGTGCTCCGCGCACAAGTAACAACATGACATACAGTGACAGTTACGAATGACTCGTAAAACACTAAACATTAATAATAATAAAACATTAATGATAAAACACCATTGATCAAGCATGTGAACCAACAAAATACCAGATCAAAGGGAGGCTACAGATTTTTGGCTGTTGAGTAGAGCAACTACTCGTGGATAAAAACTGTTTTTATGTCTGGCTGTGGCAGTTTTGACAGTCCGAAGTCGCCTTCCAGAGGGAAGTGATTCAAAGAGTTTGTGGCCAGGGTGAGAGGGGTCAGAGATGATCTTGCCTGCTCGCTTCCTGGCCCTTGCAGTGTACATTTCATCAATGGAGGGAAGGTTGCAGTCAATAACCTTCTCTGCTGATCGGACGACTCGCTGCAGCCTCCAGGTGTCGTGCTTGGTGGCTGAGCCAAACCAGACCATGATGGAGAGGTGAGAACAGACTCTATGATGGCCGTGTAGAACTGGACCATCATTGCCTGTGGCAGTTTGTGCTTCCTCAGCTGCCGCAGGAAGTACATCCTCTGTTGTGCCTTTTTGACTGTGGAGTCGATGGTAGCCCCCCACTTAAAGTCTTTGGAGATGATGGTTCCCAGGAACTTAAAATACTCCACAGATGTGACTGTGGTGTTGTTGATAGTGAGTGGGGTGAGGGGAGGGGGAGCTCTCCTAAAGTCTACAATCAATTCCACTGTCTTAAGAGCATTGAGCTCTAGGTTGTTGCTACGGCACCAGGACGCCAGCTGTGACATTTCCTGTCTGTAGGCAGATTCCTCCCCATCCTGGATCAGTCCAATCAGGGTTGTGTCGTCCGCAAACTTGAGAAGCTTGACAGAGGTGTCTGTGGAGGTGCAGTCGTTGGTGTAGAGAGAGTAGAGGAGAGGGGAGAGTACGCAGCCATTGTTATCTTGCAATAACATTTAATGCAAGATAAAGCCCAGTAAAGTCAAATTAAAGATACATAGTCTGACAGTCTCCAATGAGGTAGATAGTAGCTCAGGACTGCTCTCTAGTTGTTAGTAGGATGGTTCAGTTGCCTGATAACAGCTGGGAAGAAACTGTCCCTGAATCTTGAGGTGTGTGTTTTCACACCTATACCATTTGCCTATGGTATAGAAGTGGGAGTGAGGAGAAGAGGGAGTGGCTGGAGTAAAACCTTTCCTTGATCATGCTGGTGGACGTGCCGAGGCACTATGAGTTGTAAATGGAGCCAATGGAAAATAGGTTGGTTTGGGTGATAGACTGGGCTGTGTGGACAATTCTCTGCAATTTTGTGCAGTCTTGGGTGGACCTGTCCCTAAACCATGCTTTGATGCCTCCCGACAAAATGTTTTCTACGACGCATCTGTAGAAGCTGGTGAGAGTTGTTGAGGGCATGCCAAACTTACAGTTTACAAACTACCTTTCAATCATACTACTATTCTCAAAAGAGAGAGGCATACATAGGGTGGATAGTCAGGACAATGTCCCCAGGGTGGAAATGTCTAACACCAGAGGAGATCGCTTTTAGGTGAGAGGGGAAAAGCAAAATGGAGATGTGTGGGGCAAGTATTTTACAGTGAGCGGTGGGGGGCCTGGAACACAATGCCATGAGTGGTGGTGAAAGCAGGCATGATCGTGGTGTTTAAGAAGCTTTTGGATTGGCACATGGAAGTGCAGGGAATAGAGGGATATGGATCATGTACAGGCAGATGAGATCTTCTTCTTCTTCTTCTTGCATATGGTGTGCACAACCTAAAGTTGCAGGACAACTTGTTCTATTTGATCTTATTTGATTGTTCACGCCAGGTTGATTGCATTCGTCGAAACAGGGCGGACTACGTGAAGGTTGCAATCTCCCACCCCCCCCAGATGAGATCAGTTTAACTTGGCATCACGTTTGGCACAAACATTGTGGGCCGAAGGGCCCGTTTCTGTGATGTACTATTCTATGTTCCAAGTTTCATGTAAAAAATGAGAATTAATTGTTCTCTTTGACATTCAGGTCAATTTGTACGTAATCAAATCATGCACATAATAACTTAATTTCCATAAACGATGCACATATCATCCATAGTTTCCATAAATGATGCCCATAATAACATAAGAAACAACAGCTAACCTTTAACCTTATTCGATATTTCCTCATCCATTTGAGTACCTCCACCTCATCCTTTATTGTGTGTAAGTTTTGTTTTAATTCTTGATTCGTCCCTTCCTGATCTATTCAGTACTGATGATATCCCCTTAAATGACCTCATTGTAATCCCTCTAACATTTCTTGTCTACTCAGTTCAGGCAACTCTGCCAACAGGTGCCTTGTAATCCGCTCTCCTAGTCATCATTTTTATCTTGACCTATCCATTGTTTCTCAAGTATATAATGTAATGAAGGTATCTAGGTGAAAATATAACCCTGTAATCTCTCTATGGAAAAAAAATGGACATGAAACATCTTTAACATTTTTATTATAAATTTGCATCCTTCTGGTGGACAAGGGATAGAACAATGACACAGTTACTGAAGCAAATGCATCATAGCCCCAGCCACCCAGATTCAATACTGACATCTGGTGCTCTCTGTGTGGACAGGAAAAATAAAAATAAGATTAGAATAAGATTAGTATAAATGTGTGTTTGATGGTCAGTCCAGTCCCAATGGGCCAAAGGGCTGTATGCTTCTTCAACCAATGATTGCAAAGGATTATAGACACCAAGTGCTGAAATAACTCAGTAGGTCAGGCAGCATCTCTGGAGAAAAAGGATGGGTTATGTTTTGGGTCAGGACCATTCTTGAGACTGTGCCCAACCCGAAACATAACCTGTCCCTTTTCTCCAGAGATGCTGCCTGATCCGCTGAGTTACTCCAGCTCTTGATGTCTATCTTCGGTATAAACCAGCATCTGCACTTCCTTTCTATACATTACAAAGGATTATCTCTCTTTGTTCTACAATTGGCCCTTTCTAAAATCTATATATCTCTTCATTCCAGTTTTATTTTTTTCTCCCTAATCTGGTTGATTTGTTGTGGAGTAATCATCATCGCCTTGATGAGCTCGTGAGTCATTTCTCTCTTTCTTCTACACATGACAATCATAAACTAAACTAAACTAAGCCAAACCTCTCTTCACCTTAGCCATTTGAGATGTGCTGTTGTCAAGTAATCAAGTATGCCTGAGATCTTCAGTTCAAATTTACCCTACTTTTTCCTTATTTACAAGCAATCACAGCAGAATATCTGTACCATGCCACACCTATCAACTCATGTAAGCCATATATTCACATTCATGTCATCTAAAGAATGGGAATGGTCTGTATGTTTTTCCATATTCGCAGCAGTGATCTTGGAACATCTACTAATATCCTGGCACGAACTCAATCTCACCTTGACAATGTCTGTAAATGGTACGTTGATAATTTAATTGCAAGAATTATTTTGATCTATTGTGCCTTTGCCTATTTTCTACCTCAAACAAAATCTATTGTTGAACCCTATGGTTTTGTGAAATTGCAGTTTTTCCAATTAAAATGTCGTCTTTCATATGCAACAAAACTCAAGAATGTATTTTTCTTATTTTTCAATTTTCAAATCTGGATTGTTGTGATTGTTTTAGACTTCAGATAGATTTTTCTTGCATATCTTTTGCCAGAAATAACAAAAACAACCCTGAATGTATTAAGGGTGGTCCAAGCCACTGACAGGCCAAGAATCAGGTCCAATGTGTCACTCTGCTGCACCTGATCCCCACAAACAAGTTCTTAAATTCATAAAGGTTGTTAAATCTCTTGTTACATCTGTTGCATTTCAAACCAGAATGTCACCTTTTGAAACAAAGCAACAAAATCCATTGTAGCTCTACTTAATGGTCCAATGTTTTAATTAGTCGTTAAAAAATATCCATTCAAAGTTAAATAACAAGAGCTATCAGTGGAAATGGTTCTATGCAAGTAATTCCACACTTACCCTTCTTAAGTTGAAATATTGTCAGTTTAGAAGAGTCGGTTTAGTTTATTGTCACATGTACCAAGGCACAATGAAAAGCTTTTGTTGCTTTTGTTGTGTGCTACCCAGCCAGCGGAACGACAATACATGATTACAATCGAGCCATTCACAGTGTACAAATACATGTTGTCGATGTGATTACAATAAAATTGCACTACTTTTCTATTTTTAAAACTCACTCGGTCTGAAATGAGAACTAACATCATTGCCATCAGATGAAATAAAACATCCTCATTAACATATGATATTTGAGAAAATACCATAATAGTTCACAAGGTGCAATTCAAAATGCCAATTCAAAATTCATATCTGTTGCCGATTTTTATTATGTGGAAACTCATATCCAAAAGTAGAGAATCTTACATAACTCACACATGAGAGAGAATGATACAGAACCATTGTAGAATTCATGTACTTACTATATCCAATATTTAATTCAGATGCATAGTCATTAGGTGATAACACAAGACAAGAAATAAATACAAGTGCATGGGGACATAGTAGTTCTTGTAAATTGTGTCTATCTACTAAATTGTATGTCCAGCATAGATATTGTGAGCTGAAGGGCCAGTTCCTGTGCTCTACTTTTCTATATACTATGTTTTATAAGGTGTTGATATATTTTCCTCAGAAAAGTTTGGGTTTATAAAAATAAATATTATGATGGTTCATGGAGCAATTCCACTTCCCTTGATATTTCCCTGTAATTTATTTTCTCACATATCCATCAAGTTGATTTTCCTGCCATCTAAACCAAATTTGGGGCAATTTACCTTAGCTAATTCAAGCCAGGACAAGTCATGCATATTGCCATTTGCGTTGAGATTGTCATGTACATTGAGGTTTACAGGCACAAATAAAATCTTGCTTGCAGCACATCGCAGGAACATAGACTCAGACAACACACAAAAACTCATATTATTCAAAATCACACATAATATTGCAAAATAATTCTACAAAATATTGTGAGCAATTTTGGGCACCATATCTGAGGAAGGATGTGCTAGCTCAGGAGAAGGTCCAGAGGAGGTTTACAAGAATGATCCCAGGAATGAGTAGGTTAACATATGGTGAGCATTTGACGGCACTGGGCCTGTACTAGCTAGAGTTTAGAAGAATGAGGGGGACCTCTTTGAAACGTACAGAATAGTGAAAGGCTTGGATAGAGTGGATGTGGAGAGGATGTTTCCACTTGTGGTTCAGCTGGCAGAGCAAAGACCTCATGGCGGCAGAGTCCCAATTCGATCCTGACCACGGGTGTTGTCTTTGTGGCGTATACACATTCTCCCCGTGACCGCGTGGTTTTACCTCAGGTATTCCAGTTTCCTCCCATATCCCAAAGACGTGCGGCTTTATAGGTTTATTGGTCTCTGTAAAAAAATGCTCATAATGTGTAGGATGTGGATGTGTAAATGGGATAACTAGTGTGAATGGGTGATCGATGGTCAGCATGGACTCGGTGGCCCTAACATCAGTGCCTGTTTTCATGCTGTATCTTTAAACTAACCTAAACCAATTTATCACATTTTAACATACTCAGTATACGGAACCGTAATGCCTTTCCTTTTGTCTCTGCTCTCTTACATCTCGCTCTTAACTACGGGTATCAGAGGTTATGGGCAGAAGGCAGGAGAATGGGGTTAGGAGGGAGAGATAGATCAGCCATTATTGAAGGTAGAGTAGACGATGGGCCGAATGGCCTAATTCTGCTCCGATCACTTATGATCTTATGATCTAATCTCTTTATAATTTATTTTCCTCAGTCCTCTCCCAAATCTTAAACCCACAGCTCATCAACCACTTTCTGCTGATAAAATCCTCAAGGTACAGTGAGCATTCATAGAACATAGAACATAGAAAAGTACAGGAGAAGATCAGGCCCTTCGGCCCACAAAGGCTGTGCCAAACATAAGCCCAAGATATACTAAACTCATCTGCCTACACAGTATCCATACCTCTCGATTCCCAGCATATTAATCTAAAAACTTCTTAAATGCCACTATCGTAACTTCCTCCACCACCACCCTTGCAGCACATTCCAGGCACCCATCACTCCCTGCGTAAAAAAACTTGTGCTGCACATTTCCTTTAAACTTTGCAAATATCCTGTTTCTACCCTGTTCCACAGCCCTCCTAGGCACCAACATTTGTCTTGGAAATGAAAACCTCTGGATAACTCTCCAATCTGCAGGGCCTGAGTTTTACCAAATCATTCTCTCACAATTTAGAGTTTGTCTTTACAATTTATTATAAGACAGATGATGGGTGCTTTAACTTTATAGCTCTATTGAGATTATGTGTTGTACCTTATACAGATACTATCTATGGTTCTACCACTATTACAAATCACTTAGCCTGCTTACAAATCACTTAAAGAAATCCTAATTTAAAATCACTTCAGCTATTATCATCACACAGATCTTCAGCTTGGCTAAATATTGCATCGTGGAAACAATTCCAGATAGTCAATCTGAGTTAACAAATTGTTTTTCAAATTCACCTACAATATTGACGATTTTTCTGCCTGCTTTGTGTTCCTCGTGCACTTTATTCTTTTGTCCAATGCTGCAATTGTATAATCAGCTATCTGATTGATCTGTGAGGTGCTGCTCTTTTGGTGCATTGCATATAGATTTCCATCGACATCTGTATCTTGTTGCTTTATTATGATCTCGTTTCAAAGACCTGATTTGTTAGTTCATGTGAAAAAAATATAGTCTTTGGTAAATCCTTACGTCTCCAGTTGATATTGTTCTTCACAATGCAACAAAAAAAATTATAATTTACACATCTACCTTTCTGTGTTTCCTCTGAAAATTATTTTTTTCCATTTTATCATGTATATCTTGGAAGATAATTCTACCATAGATTTTGTTCCATTAGTTAATGGCAAGACCTCATTGAGGACACCTGTACCCCATTGAGGACCTGAAGAATGTGGTAGCCCCGGCGTTCCTTCTCTCTCCATCACTCCCCCACCCAATTCGCACTAGCTTCTCATTTTCACCCAACAAACAGCTTACAATGGCCTGTTTCCTTTATCATCATTATTTTTTTGCATATCTTTCATTCATTGTTCTTTATCTCTCCACATCACCGTCTATATCTCGTTTCCCTTATCCCTAACCAGTCTGAAAAAGGGTCTCGACCCAAAAAGTCACCCATTCCTTCTCTCCAGAGATGCTGCCTGTCCCGCTGAGTTACTCCAGGTTTTTGTGTCTATCTTCGAGTCAGACAACATCTCTGGAGAAAAGGAATAGGGGACGTTTTGGGAAGATGGGTCTCGACCCGAAACATCCTCTATTCCTTTCCTCCAGAGATGCTGTCTGTCCTGCTGAGTTAGTCCAGCTTTTTGTGTCTATCTTCTGTTTAAACCAGCATGCAGCGACATCACGGTACTGTCAAATGTCTGCTCTCCCAACCTAGAATCCTTCTTTATAAAGTGCAAACCCTTCTACTCTCTGAAGGAATTTAACTCCTTTATTCTTGCTGGAATTTACATCCCCTCCCCCCAATGCCTGCATATGTGAGGCGCAAACACAACTCGTTGACCAGGTAATGAGGGTAGTGACTTCCCAGACTCCATGGTTATTGTTTTGGGGGACTTTAACAAAGCTAACCTCAGCCGTGACCTTCCAAAGTACAGACTTCAGGTTACCTGCTCCACCAGAGGGGAGAGAACACTTGACCACTGTTACACGTCAATCAAGAACATATATCGCTCTGTTCCCCGGGCGGGTCTGGGTCTCTCTGATCATTGTTTAGTTCACCTTATTCCGACCTACAGGCAGAAACTAAAATCTGCTAAGCCTGTGGTCAGAACAACGAAAAGGTGGACAAGCGAGGGTATTGAGAACCTATAATCCTGCTTTGACTGCACAGATTGGAATGTGTTCAGGGAAGCAACCACAAGCCTCGATGAGTATACGGACACTGTATCATCATATGTCAGCTTTTATGAGGACAGTTGCATTCCAACTAGGACCCGGACCTGGTTCAACAACAACAAGCCCTGGTTTACCTCAGAACTCAGACAGCTGCGACAGTCTAAAGAGGAAGCCTACAGGAGTGGGGATGCAGACCTCTACAGGCAAGGTACTCTGAGAAGTTGAGGAACAAGTTCTCAGCTGGTGACCCTTCTTCAGTTTGGAAGGGCTTGCAAGAAATCACCAGCTACAAGCGGAAAGCCCCCCACTCTTCGGACAATCGTCAGCTGGACAATGACCTAAATGAGTTCTACTACAGGTTTGACAAGCAGAAACATAACCTTGGTATCCCCTCCGCCCCCCCCCCCCCCCCCAACAAACACAGCCAGACCCCAGTCTGCAAAGAATGGACCCTACTGCACTCATTCCTCCAAATTCACCACTTCACACCTACTGAAAGCAAGACTCATAGAAAACATAGAAAACATAGAAAATAGGTGCAGGAGTAGGCCATTCGGCCCTTCGAGCATGCACCGCCATTCAATATGATCATGGCTGATCATCCAACTCAGTATCCTGTACCTGCCTTCTCTCCATACCCCCTGATCCCTTTAGCCACAAGGGCCACATCTAACTCCCTCTTAAATATTGCCAATGAACTGGCCTCAACTACCTTCTGTGGCAGAAAGTTCCAGAGATTCACCACTCTCTGTGTGAAAAATGTTTTTCTCATCTCGGTCCTAAAGGATTTCACCTTAATCCTTAAACTGTGACCCCTTGTCCTGGACTTCCCCAACATCGGGAACAATCTTCCTGCATCTAGCCTGTCCAACCCCTTAAAAATTTTGCAAGTTTCAATAAGATCCCCCCTCAATCTTCTAAATTCTAGCGAGTACAAGCCGAGTCTATCCAGTCTTTCTTCATATGAAAGTCCTGACATCCCAGGAATCAGTCTGGTGAACCTTCTCTGTACTCCCTCTATGGCAAGAATGTCTTTCCTCAGATTTGGAGACCAAAACTGTACGCAATACTCCAGGTGTGGTCTCACCAAGACCCTGTACAACTGCAGTAGAACCTCCCTGCTCCTATACACAAATCCTTTTGCTATGAACAAACAGTCAGAAAAGACTGGACCTTTCCCACCCACCACTCTCCAATCACCAGTTCACACCCAATTACCCACACCCTCCATGTTGCACAACATCGCTTCTCCATCATCAACAATAAAAATATAGGAGGTGAAGAGGCTTTTCAGAAGACAGAAAAGCTGGAAATCTCCAGGAACGGACAATATTTCCCCCATGACTCTCAAGCTCTGTACCGAACAACTGGCGCTAGTCTACACAGTCCCTGCAAACCTGTACTGTCCCTGCCTGCTTCAAAGTCTCCACTATTGTCCATGTACCCAAAAAGGCAATGATTGCTGGTATTAATGACTACAGGCCTGTCGCACTGGCCTCTGTAGTCATGAAGTCCATTGAAAGGCTTGTGCTGGCCAAGTTGAAAAATATCACGAACCCTCTTCAATTTGCTGGACCCCCTTCAATTTGCATTTCGGGCAAATAGATCTCTGGATGATGCAGTCAACCTGGGCCTGCACTTCATCCTCCAGCACCTAGGGGAACTATGCGAGGATTTTGTTTGTAGATTTTAGCTCTGCATTCAACACCATTGTGCCAGAGCTACTACACTCCAAACTTTCCGAGTTGACTGTGCCTGAACCCCTCTGTCGGTGGATCAACAGCTTCCTGATAGACAGGAAACAGCATGTGAGGCTGGGAAAGCAAATCTCAGAAAGCACATCTCCTGCAAACCCTCAGCATAGGAGCACCACAAGGATGCGTACTCTCCCCTCTCCTCTACACTCTCTATACCAATGACTGAACCTCCACTGACTCCTCTGTCAAGCTTCTCAAGTTTGCGGATGACACAACCCTGATTGGACTGATCCAGGATGGGGAGAAATCTGCCTACAGACAGGAAGTGTCACAGCTGGCGTCCTGGTGCCATCGCAACAACCTAGAGCTCAATGCTCTTAAGACAGTGGAATTGATTGTAGACTTTAGGAGAGCTTCCCCTCCCCTCACCCCACTCACCATCAACAACACCACAGTCACATCTGTGGAGTCTTTTAATTTCCTGGGAACCATAATCTCCAAGGACCTTAAGTGGGGGGCTACCATCGACTCCACAGTGAAAATGGCACAACAGAGGATGTACTTCCTACGGCAGCTGAGGAAGCACAATCTGCCACAGGCAATGATGGTCCAATTCTATACGGCCATCATAGAGTCTGTTCTCACCTTCTCCATCATGGTCTGGTTTGGCTCAGCCACCAAGCACGACATCCGGAGGCTGCAGCAAATCGTCCGATCTGCTGAGAAGGTTATTGGCTGCAACCTTCCCTCCATTGACGAACTGTACACTGGAAGGGCCAGGAAGCGAACGGGTAGATCATCTCTGACCCCTCTCACCCTGGCCACAAACTCTTTGAATCACTTCCCTCTGGAAGGCGACTCCGGACTGTCAAAGGTGCCTCAGCCAGACATTAAAACAGCTTTTTTCCACGAGTAGTAGCTCTATTTAATAACCAAAAATCTTTAGCCTTCTTTTGCTCTGCTATTTTATTTAATTCACATGTTTAATCAATAATGTTTTATTATTAATGTTTAATGTTTTATGTATCATTCTTAACTGTCACTGTATGTCATGTTGTCACTTGTGGGTGGAACACCAAGGCAATTTCCTTGTATGTGAATACTTGGCCAATAAACTTGTTCATTCATTCATTCATTCATTCATTCATCTGTAGTTCCTTCGTACACAGTGCACATTGTTGTTGTCTTGTGTGCCTGCTTGCATCTCCAGCTCCTACAACAGCCAGTAGAACCCATGATATAAGGGCTTTAAATGAGCAACTAACTATGCCTCAATCATATCTTTGGTGGTAAGCCAGCAGAATATTCTCCTGACTGCATGTTTGGGTAAGAGGCACGTACCTCTCTTAACATCAGAAGACACAGCTCAATAACATGCTTCTGTTGCAATTGACAAACAATTGGCCCAGTATGGATCAACATAGCTCAGTTTCTTCCAGCAATGCTTCAAACAAAGCACGTATAAGGATTTACTTCACTCTAGGCACACACAAAAAATACACACACAATGGCAAACGTGTATTTCACAAGAGGATAAGCATTTAATTTCTGGTGCAGTGCAATTCAGATGGAAACTGCACACCATTACATTCCACTCTGTAAATATTGATTTGAAAGCAGGGGCACAAAAATATCCAGTGGAATATCATCCTGGTGCTAATTTAACACGGACATCTGTCATTAAACTTCTGAAACACCAGTACTCCCTCTGGTGTTAACAAATTGTTGTTGCAGATCTGTGGTATATTCAATCGATCCTGTAAATCATTGAGAACATAAAATTCTGCCACGTCAGCTTCCGATCACATTTCCTACGTTTCAAATAATACTAGGGCAGAACAGGGCCACAGAGTCTTCAGTATAGTAAAGTGGAACAGCTAGTGAACCCATTGCCTTACCGCTCCAGAGGCCTAGGTTCATTCTGGACCTTTGGTGCTGTCTGTGTAGAGTTTGCACTTTTTACCTTTGACCATGTGGGTTTCCTGTGTTGCACCAGTTCTCTCTCAATCCCCAAAGACATGTGGGTTGTTCGGTTAATTGGTCTCTGTATATTGCCCTAATGTGTAAGTAAGTGTTACCAACAACTCCCCCACAACTCCTCCTAGAATCTGTGGGTTGTTGAAAAAAAGGTGGGGAGAATAAAACATGGAGGTTTATGTAATATTAGTGTAAAATGGCTGTGGAAGCTCAGTCACTGATTGTATTCAGGATTGAGACTGGAAGATTGGTAGAAGGATAGGTATCATTAATGCATGAAGGAGGCACAAAGGCAAAGTTCAATCATGATCCTGTTGACTGGTGGAGCAACAGCAAAGGCTGAATGACCCACACTGTTTTTATTCAATGGTTCATTGTTACTTTATTGTCACATGTACCCAAGTACAGTGCAATTGTTTGTTTTTGCATACAATTCAGTGACAATCCTATACATTAGGCATAACCATACTGAGTGTAAGACAGTAGACCACACAGATTGAGTGTCAGCATGTTTTAAGTGCTAATTGTGTCCTTCAACTCTGATTTTTTTTTAAATGTTAGCATCTTAACTTGGCCATCAAGGCACATTGCTCTGGTGGTAGCACTGCGTCAGTGTTACCGGGGTCATCCTGACCGGACAATGTGCCTCTCTCCTCTACTGCTGCTGCAGCACTCTATGCAATTGCATTAGGGCATCCAGCAGCCTACTCTACCAACACAACCACTCAGATGCCTCTTTGATTTTGCTTGTGAACACACCATCCTTCGCCTCCGATGGCCATTGCTCCACCTCTGTGCCCCAGAGCACCTCCCGCAGCTGACACAGAGTGCTTCCATGCACCTCTGAGGGCACAGAAAGTAATCTTCCAGTCCGCTGACTAGCATGAATCATTCTTCCCATCCACCGCCATCTTGAAGAATTGGCTTCTATGTAGAGATTCCCCCAAAATGCTTTGAAAGTTCTTGGAATAGTTTTAAAACCACACAGGATATTTCTGGATAAAAGAACCAGTTTCTTTTACCTGAAATTATACAAAATAATCAGACTGGCACCAATTTTATACTAAACATAAACTTAAAGTGTGGTGGAAAACTCCAGAAACCTTTTCAATATTCAGGGAAAGATTGTGTGGGAAGGAACTGCAGATGCTGGTTTAAACTGAAGAAAGACACAAAAAGCTATAGCACCTCAGCGTGTCAGACAGCATCTCTGGAGAAAAGGACGGTGCAGGTCATGTCCCATCTTCTATCTCGATCCAAAACATCACCTATTCCTTTTCTCCAGAGATGCTGTCTGACCCGCTGAGTTACTCCAGCTTTTTGTGTCGATCTTCAGGGAAAGACTGCTTGACAAAATAAAAAGCTCCCACTAAAGAACTGAAAAGTACTAAAACAAAGAAATGGCTGTTATATTCAGACTGCTCCACATTCCAAACCAACTGACTGTTGCAAAGGTTAAATTATTTGTAATGTTTGTTTTTCTTTTCTCTAATTATGCATTGGAGTTAATCATATATGTCCTTGATTTTTTGATAAATGATGTGCAGTGTTTATTCTTACAGTGATAAAGCTACAGTATCTGTCTGTCAGAAAATATTCAGATGTTTTTGCAGATTGTCAGGGCCAAATACTGAACTAGAAAGCAGAAACAATCAGCAAATATTCTCCCTTCAACTCCTACCTCATTATCTACTTAATCAACAGTAAAAGAGATTAACTCCATACATCCAGAGTAATTGCGTGGAATTTATTATTTGAGAAATTAGTTTCCACCTAAAATGAGACAGAATATGAGTGCACTGTGAATAAGATGTATGAAAGATTCAGTCCAATAAATGAGAATATCAGCCCAAACAAATGAATGGACATTCACTAAATGTGGACATCTTTGAAGAGATATTGCAAAAGGTTAATACAAATCCATAAAAAAGACAGCATATTTTTTTTTATTGGTTAGGATAATTGGTTAGAAACTAATTCTGCCTGATTCTATCTATAAAATATTACTCTAGGTCTTATATCCCACTTGTTGAGTGCTATACGATACGATACAATACAATAGAACTTAATTTATCCCAGGAGGGAAATTGATCTGCCAACAATCATAAAAGCACAAAATACATGAAACATGAAATTAAAGTGACAAGTGGAAAGGACTGGGAATGTGCAAAGATTGGGGGGGAGGGGAGTCAATCTCAGTCTACCCCACGACAGAAGGGGGAGGAGTTTGATAGCCACAGGGAAGAAGGATCCACTGTGGCATTCTGTGTTGCATCTTGGTAGAACCAGTCTATTGCTGAAGGTACTCCGCTGGTTAACCAGTGTGTCGTGGAGGGGGTGAGCTGTATTGTGCAGGATGCTCTGCAGTTTGAGGAGCATCCTCCCCTCCAAGACCTCCTCCCATGAATCCAACTCCGCCCCCAGGATGGAGCCAGCCTTCCTGATGAGTTTGTTAATCCTATTGGCGTCCGCGACCAATGCCCTGCTGCACTGCTGCCCCAACACACGGCAGTGAAGAAGATAGCTCTGGCTACCACCAATTTGCTACAGACATTGAAGAAGCGGAGCTTTCTGAAAAAGTACAGGCGGCTCTATCCCTTCTTGTACAGGGCTATCTAATCTGGTGATCACATAGATTTAATGTAATAGGATTAGTGGTTAAATAAAGATGATTGTTTTCCACCTAGAATGTAGTGCAGTATGCCTCTATGATTCTGCCACTGCAGGCTCGCAGTAGGCATACATTTTTTTCCTCTCTCATAACTGCATTGAAACTCGTTTCAAGGTTAATGCCACATTCTGATCTACAAGTGGCTTGGATTTTGAATGTGTTATCAAGCACATGTGAAATCTTCTTTTGATGAAACAATGTCCCACAACGTGACCCATGACAGGTGTTGGAAGGAAATGCAGATGCTGATTTAAATGAAAGATAGACACAAAAAGTAATTCAGAGGGTCAGACAGCATCTCTGGAGAAAAAGGAGAAAGGGAAATGAGAGATATAGACAGTGATGTAGAGAGATATAGAACAAATGAATGGGAGATATACAAAAAAGTAACAATGATAAAGACCGTTTGCTAAGTGAGAATGAATACAGACAATGAGACTCAACAAGACGACTTTGACCCATGACAGCCTTTCCTTGGTGATCTTGGTCTTCAAGAGACTTTGAGTGTGATAACCCATTGAGACTGAGGGATGATCGTATATACGGGTGTATAAAAATCATAAGGCAAATAGACAGGGTGAATTAGAGGGCATAAGTTTAAGGTAAGAGGGAAACAATTTAATAAGAACCTGAAAGGCAAGTTTTTCACAAAGTGAACGGGTGGTGGATATGGGTGTTTCCGTAAATACAGCACTCAGTAGTGAAACTGAAGGTCTCCAAACTTCCAGGTTATTTTCCTGTTTTTATGTAATATTCCCATTGTTTCATATCCTGCATTTTAAGTAGTATAGATCGTGGAGTACAGGCAAAATAATGAGATGAAGCAAAAATAAATAAATCTGTTTTTACAAAGAATAATATCAGATATGTTCCTGCGCTTTCTTGCCTTTTTTGTGATATTTTTCAAGCAGAATTTCATCAAATCCTTATGTTAATTTATACTGGAAAGATTACATTAATTTTGCAATTAAATAACTAAGCCAAATTCTATGATTTTTATCATTTATCACCCGATTAGATGGTTTTCTGATGTCCCAAGCTTTCGCAGCAGAACGTGAGTAGCGGTGCCCCTTTGGTCAATTGTGTAATGTGTCATGTGTGAACCGTTTTTATATTTATTGGTTCTCTTTTATTATTTATATTTTGTGTTTAAGCTTTCCATTGAAACACTTAATAATGAATAGAACTTAAAATCATGAAATAAAAATCTAGTTTGCTCACCTAATTTGGTGATGTCTCATTCTGTAGTGCCTCCCGTTTCAATGCTATTTATAGCGCTATAACAGGGTGTTTTTTGCACTTGTCACGATTTAATTATAATTTAATAACTTTCAAATTTGGCTACACATGTCCTAACAGATCATGTTGAACAGATCATGTCATTCCCACACACATCACCAGACTCCTGAAACATACACTTTTTTTCCAAGCTCTGTCATGGGAAAAGATTACCAGGTGGATAGCGTAAAAGACTCGAGGATGGGTGGCATAGTGGCATAGTGGTAGAGTTGTTGGCTTACAGCGCCAGAGACCTGGGTTTGATCCTGACCACGTGTGCTGTCTGTATGGAGTTTGTACGTCCTCCCCGTGACCTGCGTGGGTTTTCCCCAGGTGCTCCGTTTTCCACCTGCACTCAAAAGATGTACAGGTTTGTAAAAATCTTAATTGTCCTTAGTGTGTATAGAATAATGTTAATGTGTTGGGATCGCTGGTCGGCGCGGACTCGGTGTGCCAAAGGGCTGGTTGCTCTGCTGTAACTCCAACCTAAACTAAACTAAAAACTAAACTAAGGTCTCATAGACTTCTTGAAGAAATACAATATCCCCACTGACTTTTGGGAATGAGACCCTAAAGGAGAAGAAGCATTAAGGATGCTTTTGTATCATGTTCAAAGGAGCCCTCTGTAAATGGCGGTAGGAGCGCACCACCTCACAAACTATCCACCCATCCGCCGCTTACTGCTTCATCTGTGGAAGAGGCTTTGCTTTGCACTTTTGCCTCATCAGCCATCTTGGAATCCACAAAAACAAATCTTCCTTTGATTGGATGTACATGCCATGAGGAACAAGGTGAACCCAGGTTAATATGAGGTAAATTGGACTACTTTGCAATATTTAAGTATTTCTCCTGACAGAATTCACTGCAGCCTGTTCAAATGGCTCCATTTTGTCCTGATACAAGGTAAAGCTAACTCGTACTGGTCCCAAGTATCTGTCATATCCACTGCGTGCCATTGTCACTGGTCTACCATCTAAACTACCATCTCTATTCTCTTCATTGCAGATCACTGGTTTAAGGGAGTAAGAAGGAATTGCAGATGCTGGTTTACAACGAAGATAGACTGAGCCTGATGAAGGGTCTCAGCGGGTCAGCAAGGTGACTCAGCGGGTCAGGCAGTATCCCTGGAGAAAAGGAATGTACGGCATTTTGAGTCGATGAGTCTGATGAAGAATCTTGACCCGCAACATCACCTATTCCTTTTCTCCAGAGATGCTGCCTGCCCCATAGAGGTACTCCAGTATTTTGTGTATATTACTGGTTTAAGGGTCTATGATTAATACTCTGTCCAAAAGACAGTTTCGGACTCCCTCAATGTGGCACCTCAGTATCAATCTAGGTTTTCGTCCTCAATGTGTCATGAATCAAAATCTTTGGCAGTTGAGGACACTCGAGTCCACTAATTTCCAGCATATAAAGGAAACCAGCCAACCTAATGCAGGGATTCTGATGACAATTCCATACTTGTACAAATAAGTGAATTTATATAAAGATTTTTCTTTCCTGAACGGCAGTGATCACAGTTAATGAAAAAAGGAATTATAATAAAGTCAAGTCAGTCAGCATTGAATGCCAAATCTCTCTACAATGCACTTCTTCAATATGATGTTGCCCTGTGGATTATGCAGATACTGATGATTTACAATATTATGTCCTGCCTTAATCCACCGATTAAGGGCCAATTAAACTATTGAATGAATAGGGCTGCAGGAATAAATTAACTCAATTATTACATGTCATTACTAATTACAGTGTTAAACTCAGGGAATGATAAAAGCAACTCAAAATTGGGTGCGGACTGCAAGTGCATCATACAGTAAATAAAAGATTTCCAGTTAACATGTAGAATCAGACTAGAGCTTTTTGTGGAACTTCAGAGGTGCAAAGCATTTCTATGCCAGATAATTGCAGCAATTTATCTCCCACATAAGAGTAAATTTATGTACACACATGGTGCCATAAGCATTATACAATAATAGCTGAATTGTTCTAACCTGTGCCCTATCATTCTTATAGGTCAGTGCATCTGTACCTTTGAAGTACTAAAAGAACTGGGGATCGGATCTTGGGGTGTCAGTCCTGTCTCAGTCTGGGGTTCCAATGCATACTCAGCCAAAGTGCACTTCCACCAGTCTGAAGAACGATCCCGACCTGAAAAGTCATCCACCCATGATCTCCAGAGATGCTGCCTGACTTGCTGAGTTACTCCAGTTCCTGAGTTACTTATTGTGTCTTTTTTTTTAAACCAGCATCTGTAGTTCCATGTATCAGCACTTAATTTCTGCTCCTCAGCTTTACACCGGCGGTGACTAACATTGAATGGCCTCATTCATTTGGTAAAGGTAAACGTTTGGGAACACTGAGGAACAGTTTTGTAACAATGGGTGTTGTTGAATGGGTGGGTCCTCGTGGCCAGTGTACCCTCAGACATGTTGGAAGCAGTTGTAAAGATCACAAACTCTCAGAAGACCATCAGAATGCTCTGTGCGGGTGTATTAGATTCCACTATCTACTGCTATGCACAATACTCCACATTGCGGGATGAACATGCCAGGCTGCCCTCAAGAGTACTGGGAACTGTACAACCATGACAATGTAGCACAACTGCCAACTGCGGGTGAACTTGAGGGAGGGAATGAGGTGGTTGGAGGGAGTGGTTGATGTACTCAATGCTTTACTTTAGTTTAGTTTATAGATACAGCATGGAAACAGGCCTTTCGGCCCACCAAGTCTGCACTGACCGCCAATCCTCATTACACTAGCACACACTGCACATTGGGGACATTTTACAATTTTCACCGAACCTGTATGTGTTTGAAGTGTGGGAGGAAATCAGAGCCTCATGAGAAAACCTACACAATCATGGGGAGAACGGGCATACACTGCACAGACAGCACCCATAGTCAGGATTGAACCTGGGTCTCTGGTGTTGTAAGGCATTAACCATACCACTGCACCACCATGCCGCAACACAAGATATGGGTATGTTTTGATCTGATGTTTAATTTGCTTCATTATTCTTCCCTAAGAGACAAACATTGGCAGTCACCATGATGTTGATCTTTTTCAACTGCTTTTACATCCACCTGGTACAGCAGATGGGGCCTTATCTTAATGTCTCCTTTGAATGGCAACACCTCTGAGAGTGAATCTTTCCCTTACTGAAGTGACAACACACATTACAGAAAGACTTGAAGACACATACTCTTGTCCTGAGGCAAGAGCATTATCACTTTGACAAGGCAGATAATTCATCAATGAAACAGGGCAGTCAAGATTTAGATTTAGATATTTATTTGTTGTCGTTTGAACCTAAGTTCAAACGAAATTCTGTTTCTGCAGTCATACAAACAATTAAAAAAGACACAACACAATTTACACAAACATCCATCACAGTGAGTCTCCTCCTCGCTGTGATGGAAGGCAAAGTCTTATCTCTCCCCTGCACTCCATTCTCCTCCCGATGTCAGCGTCAAAGCCCCCGGCGGGCGACTGTAAACATATCCCGCGGCCACCAAAGCCGCGCCGGGCGATGCCAGACCCCGCTCCGGGTCTCGATGTTGTAGCCCCCGGTAGCGCCAGCAAGTCTCACGGCCACCAATGCCGCACCGGACGATGCCAGACCCCGCTCCAGGTCATCTTCAACCCCGCAACTCGGGCGGGAGTAGCTGCCGTTGCGGGAGCTCCGAAAAGCGGTCTCCCACCATGGACCCACGGGCTCCCGATGTTACCGTCCACCAGTCCCGCGGCTGAAGCCTCCGAATCTCCGGGGTCGGGTCGCAGCCGCGCGCCACCACAGCCCCTCCCGCTCCGAAGTCGGCCAGCTCCACGATGGTGAGAAGTCCGCAGGCTCCGCGACTGGAGCCCCAGGTCGTTCCGGTTGGAGGTCGCTCCACGGTGCTAGGCCCCAACGACAACGGAGACCCGACAGAGAAAGGTCGGTTCACCCGTGCAGGGAAAAGATTTTAAAAGTTCCCCCTCCCTACCCCCCCACCCCCGCCCCCCACACATACCCAGTTAAAAAAACACTAAAAACAAAACTCAAACGAAACAAAAAAAAATAAAAAAGACAGACGGACTGCAGAGGCCGCTGCAACCAAGTCGCGCCGCCCAAGAGAGTTCCATCAAAAGAATATCACAATGAATAGGCCCTTCCATCTCTAGTGTAATATGAAAGAGATCTTTAGATTAGTTTAGTTTATTATTATTGTCACGTGAACACAGTTACGGTATAAAGCTTTTTTGTTGCATGCTATCCAGTCAGCGAAAAGACTATACATACATGATTACAATCAAGTTGTCCACAGTGTACAGATACGGGATAAAGGCTAAATCATTTAGTGTAAGATAAAGTCCAGTAAAGTCCAATTAGAGATAGTTTGAAGGACTCCAATGAGGTAGATCGTTGGTCTCTAGGTGATAGGATGGTTCAGTTGCCTGAGAACAGCTGGAAAGAAACTATCCCTGAATCTGGAGGTGTGCATTTTCACACTTCTATCTGTCACAGAAAGACAAGGTGAAGAAGAAGGCATTTGGCATGCTGGTCTTTGTCAGTCAAAGCACTGAGTACAGGACCACTGCACCACCATGCCGCCACACAAGGCATGGGTATATTTTGATCAGATGTTTAATTTGCTTCATTATTCTTTCCTAAGAGACAAACATTGGCAGTCACCAGGAAGTTGCTCTATTTCAACTGCTGTTACATCTACCTCGTTCAGCAGATGGGGCCCTATCTCAATGTCTCCTTTGAATGGCAACACATCTAAGAGTGAATCCCTAACAAGTCTGAAGAAGGGTCTTGAGATGCTGCCTGTCCCGCTGAGGTAATCCAGCTTTTTGTGTCTATCACTGAGCACGAGTCGGGAAGTTATTTTGCAGTTGTACAAAATGTTGATGAAACTGCATATGGAGTATTGTGTACACATTTGGTTACCCTGCTGTAAAAAATACCTCGGTTAGCTAGATAGACTACAAAGAAAAATTTTGAGAATATTTCTAGAGCTTGAGGACCTGAGTTATATGAAGAAGTTGGGCAGACTATGACTTTATTCATTGGAGTGTACGAGACTGAGGGGTGACCTTTCAGAGGTGTGTAAAATCTGAAGGGGTATAAATAAGGTGCATGCACACATTTAATTTTCCAGGGAAGTGGAATTAAAACCACAGGGCAAAGGTTTTAGGTGAGAGGGGAAAGATTAAAAAGTGATCTGAGGATCAATTTCTTCATACATAGGGTGATGTGCAAATGGATACGAGCTTATGGTTAAAGTAGTTGAGGTTGGTCCAATAACATTTTAAAGATATTTGGACAGATACATGGATAGGAAAGGTTTAGAGGGAATTGGGCTTGATGTGGGCAAATGGGACTAACTTGGCCAGCCTAGACAAATTGGGGTGAAGTGCTTGTTTCCACCCTCTATAACTTTTTGACTTTATGACTGAAATGCAAAATACTACCAAAGATGGGAATCTGAAATAAATTGAGAATGCTGGAGATATTCAGGGCAGCTTCAGTGGAGAGAGGAAAACAGTTAATAATTCAATTTGGTAGGCTTTCATTTGAATTTTTTTATTTGAAATTGGAGTTAGTCCTCTTAGAAATTAAATGGCACAATGGAAGAGAGGAGTACATGTATTTTTATTTGGATTTGCTGCTTCTGCTTTTGCTACCATGGATACAAATAATGTTTGTGGCAGAACCCTGACCTTGGCAAATAAATTCACAGATTCTTGGAATGATTTGGTTGTGGCTGACAAGAAAATTGTATGGTTTATGTTCAATAGACAACCTTGAAATATGTTCACAAACAGCTCCTAAATCATTTATGAATTTATCAGTGACACATTTGGCATCTTGTTCAGCCCTTAAAGTTATTGAATTCAGCAGGTTGATTCTTTGCATGGCTGCTCTGAATTGAGAAAACAGTACCCTTTGCTCAATCCTTTGAGCAATTGACAGCACTATTTCCTAGTTAAGATGCTCTGGTATGCACCAATTTACATTATGAACTCGGGTCTGGGTGAACCAGGGGTGTTGGAAAGTGTGCTTTTACATGGGCAAGAGCAGAAATGTTGATGTATACCAGTGGAACATTTGATATCAGACATTTGTTGTTGTATACTTGCCTGGAGATAATACAGGCGACCTTTTGAAGCCTGATGGCTTCTAAATATCCGAAATAAATGCTTTCACTGGTTGGATCATGCCATAAAAATTAAAAGTGATTTAAAGAGCAAAAGTGTCAAAGTGTTGAATAATGAGATAAAAATGGAAAAAACGAGAATTTTCATCATTGCCAGTTGTGGCAATATCAAAGAAATATTCAGGGAAAAATAATGAATAAATTGAAGATATAAGGATCACTAATTCACTTGAAAGGAGATTTGTTTTCAGGGTGATCTGTTTAAAACTGTGTCACTGTTTTAATATGCTAAGTGTTTTTCATACAACTGTGGCGTAACATCGATTTTGCTTAATTGTGCATAATTATTCATAAAGGAACAAGTAGTCATTCAACCTTTGGGCTCTATTTTACCAGTTGATAACTGAACTGTTGACTCAGGTTGACCTTAACCTGTTGATAGACCTTGCTTCATCCTACCGCAAGGGAATGGATCAGTCACTCCTGGAAGTACCAGATACAAAAGCCTTCTCAAACTTTTATTTTTTAGTCTGCTGAAACAAAAGCCAGAGAAACACAACATAGAAAATTGCACATCCAGTAGCAAGCTCTAAAACCATGACAGAATTCAACAGTATTGATAATTAGTTTTCTGTATCTGATAAAGGGACCAAAATTTAAAGGCATAACTGGAAGAAATATTGTGATCCAATAAAAATGTTGGAAAGCTATTGATTTCACAGAATAATTTAGACAGTTGAAGTTAACATCTCCTATATGCCGTGTAGGAAGGATCTGAAAATACTGGTTTATACTGAAGATAGGCACTAAATGCTGGAGTAACTCAGCGGGTCAGGCAGCATCTCTGGAGAGTAGGAATAGGTGATGTTTCCTGTCGAGACCCTTCTTCGGATTGAGAGTCAGGGGAGAGGTATGAAAAGGTGCAGAGCAGTTCACATGCTGGTACTGATGACCAAAGTGCCCACAATGGTCCATTGTTCGCTGTTGAGGAGGTGATAACGAGGGGATATGCCAATGATGCATTTGAAGGAAAATATTAAGGTTACGCTTTGTAATAGCGATATGCTGGAAGAAGTACATGAAGTGTTTCCCCATGAATTAT
The DNA here is from genome assembly GCA_038087875.1 of Malacoraja senta. NCBI lineage: Eukaryota > Metazoa > Chordata > Chondrichthyes > Rajiformes > Rajidae > Malacoraja > Malacoraja senta. The sequence goes on along the minus strand of JAXLNO010000860.1, from coordinate 470,009 downwards.
TACAATACATTTCATACAATGAGGGGAACAAAAAATGACATCCATTTAGGTTTTATAAAAGTCTCCATCTATTTTTTTTAAGAACCACTAGATAGGCTGCTTCAGAGCAAAAGCAAATTGACTATGTGTGGTGCACGCTCTAGTCAACATGATCAATACAGGTCCTTTCCAGGTTATGACTGAAGTACAGTCCGTACATACAGATGAGCATCTGGTTAACTGGTGGGATGGATTTACCAGCTTCTGCAGAGCTGTAGGCATCTTCTGCCATTTGAGAACCCAGTTTGAGTCAATATCTGAATGATTGTTAAACACCCTGATTTACTGTAACTATGTGTTTCCCACAGTTTGACTAGGCATCTATGAAAATATAATGCTGGGTGGCTGCATGTTTGACGTAAACAATTAGGGTTAAGAAATGCCATAACTAATGCATCACACTTCCTGTCCAATCTAATTGCATTACTTGGCTGGCAAAAAATACTTTGTTGTATAGATTAATTTCTTGCCTGGTAAGCAGGAAAACTGTGGACCATTTGTGCTCGTGCAGACTCTAAATGGTATGACTTCATTTGTGGATCACTTCCGTTCAGCTGGACCTTCCAAATGCCTATGGAATCAAATTGCAACAGAAGCAAATCCCCAGTTAAAGTACTAACAGAGGTCATAGTATTAAATTGATTTGGTGAATGGATAAAAAGTAAACAATGATACTTACCCTGGTTTACAAGTTGCTCTGACATCACCTTAGTCCGTACTCTTTGTGTATTATCAGGCATTGTCATGATATTATTAATACTGACCAGGATAGCAGCTAAAGGGTTACTGATCCAGGAGAAGGAGGTGGAATTTTACTGGCTGTCTTGTCAATGTCTCAAACCTTTGTTTCACAGTTCTGTGCACTGAGCACCTGATAGGAGAATGAGAGGAAAATAACGTAACATAAGCTTGTGCATAAGCAACAAGGGTAAACAGAGGGAAAATCTTCATACATCAAGAACAAAAATACAACTAAAAATTATGCTCTGGGGAAGTGCTTTGATGAGATGGAGCAAATTGTGGTTATTTGTAATTAGATTTGATTCTTTCTGCAACCCTTTCACATCTGCATATTCCTAAAATATCAGTGAAGTGTATTTGTATGGATAGCCATGTCAGCTGCTTTTAGAGAACAATAAAGCCTCAGTTCATTCGTTTGGAAATTCAATACTCACGTTTCTGAATTCCTCCCTACAAGGTCAGAATGAGAAATATGCATGATTTAATTCAAATCAGGAAGCTAATTTGATTGTTAACTGCCTCTCAAAGAATGCAAATCTTTGGAAGAATATATGAAGTTGAAGATTGACTGGAGTATAGCTTTTGAAATAAATCACAGTAGTTACCTGTCTCCATTCTTCAATGTGATTAATTTTCTGCAATAAAAGGGTAAATTCATTTGAACAAAACTGGCAGTATGCTTTATTCTAGGCTTGCAGGCACCACCTTGCATTTGAAGATTTATGCAGCATTTTTCATATTTGTACAGACTTTTGAAAAATGTTCTGCAGTTTTTCAATTGTCCTCCGAAGAGGGAAAATATTAGCATCAGGTTTGATCTGATCTGTGTGCGTGTGCTTATTAAAGCAAATTCATTCTTAAATGAATCTTGTATGGAAAAAATACAATAATTTCATCAAGAAATGATCAAACTCTAATCTAAAGTGAAAATGACTAATGTGCTTTTTGAAAGTTAAACAGTTTGCTTCCAAGCTTCTATTCTTTGGGCAGTTCTCAAATTCTTGTGATTAATATGGTGAGATATGTAAGAACACATTCCAGACAAGGATTCATGCTCCCTTGTTCTGAATGCAAAATTAGTTCTGTCACAATGTTGGGGCCTCCTATAGTTATCATAGAGTAATAGAATGATACAGTGTGGAAACAGGCCCTTCGGCCCAACTTGCCCACACCAGCCAACATGTCCCAGCTACACTGGTCCCTCCTGCCTGTGTTTGGTCCATATCCCTCCAAACATGTCCTATCCATGTACCCGTCTCACTGTTTCTTAAACGTAGAGATAGTCCCAGCATCTAGTACCTCATCTGGCAGCTTGCTCCTTACACCCACCACCTTTTGTGTGAAAATGTTACTCCTCAGATTCCTATTAAATCTTTTCTCCGTCACCTTGAACCTATGTCCTCTGGTCCTCGATTCCCCTACTCTGGGCAAGAGATTCTGTGCATCTACCCGAGCTTCATTTCTTGCAGGACTTTATTTTGCCTATATTATAGACCTCTGCACCTCCTTGAGTTTCTGAGGCATTAGCACAGTTGAGCCCCTTTGCAGTGGAATTTCAACATTCCCGATGTGATTGCATGCATTTTCTCTGGATGCTCTGGTCTCCTCCCGCATCCCAAAGATGTGTAGATTGGTTGGGTAATTAGCAAATGTAAATTACCCCAAGCATGTTGATGAGTGGCATAATCCAGGGGAAGTTGAGGGAAATGTGGCAGCTTCCATCCTTTGCAAGCTTTTGGAGCAGCTTTCACTGAGTAAGTGATTACCAGACCAATGAGTACATCCCTCTTAGTCAGTGCAGATTTGGTGTCAGTCGGGGCCAAACAGATTCATCTGGTGATAGCTGGTCACAAAACTGGGGACTGGTAAGAAAGTAAAGGTTATGACAAATAAGTCTCAATGAAAAGACAGGCAGGGAGAGATTAATTAACATGGTGAAATCTATGGGCTGTAATGTTAATTACAATGCAAGGAATATCATGGGCAAAACAGATGAGCTTAGAGCCTGGACCAGTGCTTGGGACTAAGATGTTATCCTAAAGCTTTTTATATGTATTTTAAAAACAAGAGGGTAACCAGGGTGAAGGTAAGACCGCTCAAGGATAAAGGAAGGAAATTATGTTTGGAGACAGAGGATGTAGGTGAAGTACTAAATGAATACTTTGTATCTGTTTTCACCAAGGTGAAGGAAATGGAGGATAGCAAGATAATTGTATGGTATACCAATATGCTAGGGCAATTTGAGATCAAGAATAAGGTGATTTGGGTCTCTTGAAAAGCATTAAGAGAAAAATCCCTGCAGTCTAATGGGATTTAACACGTTACTGAGAGAAGCAAGAGAGATAATTGCAGGAACCTTATCAAAGATCTTTGTATCCTCTCTAGGCATAGGAGAGTGGCCCAGATGACTGGAGAGTGGCCAATTTTGTTCCTTAGTCTAAGAAAGGAAGTAGAGATAATGCAACAAATTATAAACCAGTGAGCCTCACATCAATGACAGGGAGGCTAGTGGAGAGGTTTCTTTAGAATAACATTTATTCACATTTGGAAGAGAATAGGATAATTAGCAACTATCAGCAAGGTTTTTCCACGGTGGGTCATGTCCTACTAACTTGATTGAGTTATTTGAGGAGCTGATGATGGTGATGAAGGTAAGGCAGTGAATGAGGTAAGACATTTGATAAAGTGTAGCATGATAGACTGATTCAGAAAATTAAGGTACATGGGATTCATGGTGACTTGGTCGAATGGATTCAGAACTGGTTTACTCATAGAAGACAATGGACAGTGGTAGAAGGGCTGTATTCTGGCTTGAGATCTGTGACCAGTGGCATTCTGCAGGGATCTGTGCTGGGGTATCTGTTGTTTGTGATATATGTAAATGACAGACATAAATATAAATGAGTCCGTTAATAATTTTGCAGACAACAATATCAGTGGAATTGTGGACAGTGAGGAGAGCTATCAAAGGATACAGTGGATACAGATCAGTTACAGATAATTGGCAGAAAAATGGCAGATGGCTATAAACTGATCGTGTAAAGTGTTGCACTTTGGGAGGTTGAATGTAAGAGAGAAATATACAGTTAATGGCAATACCCTTAACAATATTGATGTACAGAGGGATCTTGAGGTCCACGTTCACAGCTCTCTGAAAGTGGCAACTCAAGTAGATAGAATAATATGCCTGCTTTCATTGGTTGAAGCACTGATAATAACATTCAGGAATACATGTTGCAACTCCATAGGACTTTGGTTAGACCGCATTTGGAGTATTGTATGCTGTCTGGTCGCATCCTTACAAGAAGGATGCGGAGGCTTTGGAGAGGGTGCAGAAGAGGCTTCCAGTATGCTGCCTAGCTGTAAGGAGAGGCTGTCAAACATGGATTGTTATCTCTGGTGCTTTGGAGGTGGAGGGGAGACGTGGTATAAATATATAAAATTATGTGAGGCACAGATAGGGTAGACAGTCAGAATGTGTAGGAAGGAACTACAGATGCTGGTTTAAACAAAAGATAGACACAAAACACTGGAGTTACTCAGCGGGACAGGCAGCGTCTCTGGAGAGAAGGAATGGGTGATGTTTCGGGTCGAGATCCTTCTTCAGACTACTAGTGTGAATGGTGATTGATGTTCGATGTGGATGTGGGAGGCTGAACTGCCTGTTTCCATCCTGTACCACTAAGCTCTAATCTATAAACTAAACTAAATGTTGCTATTGTATCTGTTTCTACCACTTCCCCTGGCAGTGTGTTCCAAACACCAAAGGATTCTCTGTGTAAATAATACCTCAGAAATCTCCTTTAAAATTTCCCCTCTCATCTTAACTTCTCACTTGCATAATGTTGCTGCTCAGCTGCAAGCACCTACTCTCCTCATACCCTACAGGTCAGGCAGCATCTCTGGAGAACATGGATATGTGATGCTTCAAGTGTGAAGAAGGGTCCCTACCCGAAACGTGTTCTACAAAGATGCTGCCTGACCCACTGAGTTACTCCAGCACTGAGTTTCTATCTTCTCTATTATCTAAAGGAGATAAATCCAACTTAGTACACTTAAGCCAAGTTGTGACTTGAGCACACTTGAGCACAATGGCAGGCAGTGACTAGTGGGGTAGCGCAAGGCTCAGTGCTGGGACCCCAGCTATTTACAATTTATATTAATGATCTGGATGAGGGAATTGAAGGCAACATCTCCAAGTTTGCGGATGACACTAAGCTGGGGGGCAGTGTTAGCTGTGAGGAGGATGCTAGGAGACTGCAAGGTGACTTGGATAGGCTGGGTGAGTGGGGAAATGTTTGGCAGATGCAGTATAATGTGGATAAATGTGAGGTTATCCACTTTGGTGGCAAAAACAGGAAAGCAGACTATTATCTAAATGGTGGCCGATTAGGAAATGGGGAGATGCAGCGAGACCTGGGTGTCATGGTAGGCACAAGTAGGCATGCAGGTGCAGCAGGCAGTGAAGAAAGCGAATGGTATGTTAGCTTTCATAGCAAAAGGATTTGAGTATTATAGGAGCAGGGAGGTTCTACTGCAGTTGTACAGCGTCTTGGTGAGACCACACCTGGAGTATTGCGTACAGTTTTGGTCGCAAAATTTGAGGAAGGACATTATAGCCATAGAGGGAGTGCAGAGAAGGTTCACCAGACTGATTCCTGGGATGTCAGGACTTTCATATGAAGAAAGACTGGATAGACTTGGCTTATACTCGCTAGAATTTAGGAGATTGAGAGGGGATCTGATAGAAACGTACAAAATTCTTATGGGGTTCGATAGGCTAGATGCAGGAAGATTGTTCCCGATGTTGGGGAAGTCCAGGACAAGGGGTCACAGCTTAAGGATAAGGGGGAAATCCTTTAAGACCGAGATGAGGAAAAACTTTTTCACACCGAGAGTGGTGAATCTCTGGAACTCTCTGCCACAGAGGGTAGTTGAGGCCAGTTCATTGGCTATATTTAAGAGGGAGTTAGATGTGGCCCTTGTGGCTAAAGGGATCAGGGGGTATGGAGAGAAGGCAGGTACGGGATACTGAGTTGGATGATCAGCCATGATCATATTGAATGGCGGTGCAGGCTCGAAGGGCCGAATGGCCTACTCCTGCACCTATTTTCTATGTTTCTATGTTTCTATTTGATTAGTCCATGATACAGATGATTGAGAAAGAAGGATCTTCTCAGCAAGTTATTGGAGTCAGCATGAGGATTCACTTAATTTAATCAATTAAAATTTATGTTACTCTAACTTTGCCCTGACCACATATTTATTGATAATTTGCAAAACAGCTTGTTCAAAGAGAATGTGTAGAAAGGAACTGCAGATGCTGGTATATACTGCAGATAGACCCAAATAGCTGCAGTAATTCAATGAGTCAAACAGCATCTCCGGAGAGAAGGAATGGGTAATGTTTTGGGTTAAGACCCTACATCAGACTGAGAGTCAGGGGAGAAGGAGACTAGAGAAATGGAGGAGTAAGGTGTGAAAATGTCAGATCAATGCAGGCTTTGATAATGAAATGTAGAGTGATTCATTGTTAGCTGAGGGGAAGGTGATAAGGAGGCATACAATCAGTAAAATTAATCAGGAGGAAAGTGAAACTAGTCGAAGAACTAGGGTGTGGGAGGGACTGGAGAAAAAGGATGGGTGACGTTTCAGGTTGGGACCATTCTTCAGACCTCTACTTCCCTCCCCTCTACTTTCAGTCTGAAGATGGGTCCCAACCTGAAACGTCACCCATCCTTTTTCTCCAGAGATGCTGCCTGATCAGCTGAGTTACTCCAGCACTTTGTGTCTATGTTTGTTCAAAGAGAAGTTGTACTCTCCTCTCTGAATGTCCCAGTTTCTCATGGGCTAAATTACTTGTCCCCTGGTGATCTAAACCTGTAACACAGCCTTGGTGATAGACTTCTGACCGACATCCACTATAAACCTACTGACTCCCATGGCTATCTGGACTACACTTCTTCCCACCCTGCTTCCTGTAAGGACTCCATCCCCTACTCCCAATTCCTCCATCTACGCTGCATCTGCTCCCAGGATGAGGCGTTCCACACCAGGGCATCTGAAATGTCCTCATTCTTCAGGGTACTGGGGTTCCCCTCCTCCACCATAGATGAAGCTCGCACCAGGGTCTCTGCCATACCCTGCAACACTGATCTCTCTCCATCCCCCCACTCGCAACAAGGGCAGAGTCCCCCTAGTCCTCACCTTTCACCCCACCAGCCGTCACATACAACAAGTAATCCTCCGTCTGTTTTGCCACCACCAACGTGACCCCACCACTCGCCACATCTTCCCATCTCCCCCCATGTCTGCCTTCCGCAAAGACCGCTCCCTCCACAACTCCCTTGTCAATTCTTCCCTTCCCTCCTGTACCACCCCCTCCCCGGGCACTTTCCCTTGCAACCGCAAGAGATGCAACACTTATCCCTTCACCTCCCCCCTCGACTCCATTCAAGGACCCAAGCAGTCGTTCCAGGTGCGACAGAGGTTCACCTGCATCTCCTCCAACCTCATCTATTGCATCCGCTGCTCTAGATGTCAGCTGATCTACATCGGTGAGACCAAGCGGAGGCTTGGCGATCGTTTCGCCGAACACCTCCGCTCGGTCCGCAATAACCAACCTGACCTCCCGGTGGCTCAGCACTTCAACTCCCCCTCCCATTCTGTATCCGACCTCTCTGTCCTGGGTCTCCTCCATGGCCAGAGCAAGCAACACCGGAAATTGGAGGAACAGCACCTCATATTCCGCTTGGGGAATCTGCATCCTGGGGGCATGAACATTGAATTCTCCCATTTTTTGTCAGCCCTTGCTGTCTCTTCCCCTTCCTCAGCCCTCGGGCTGTCACCTCCCATCCCTCAGCCCTCGGGCTCCTCCTTCGCCTTTTTCCTTTCTTCTCCCCACCCCCCATCAGTCTGAAGAAGGGTTTCGGCCCGAAACGTTGCCTATTTCCTTCGCTCCATAGATGCTGCTGCACCCGCTGAGTATCTCCAGCATTTATGTGTACCTTCGATTTTCCAGCATCTGCAGTTCCTTCTTAAACACAACAGCCTTGGTGAATTTGTGAGTTGGCTGCCGTTTAACAAAACAATAATCCAGAAAATTACATCATTAAGAATACAAACAATTTATGCAGATGGAAATTGGCATTAGACGAAGTAGAACAATTTTACATGTGCTTTTGCGAGGATTAACATTTAGTCTGTAAAAAATAACCTCTAACTTCTAGCTGGATTTTTTTTTGTATTAGCTTCTTTCTTTGGTGCATAACTTGCCCAGATGATGTTACATTAGTGTGGCATACAAAATATGTCTTCAATACAAATATGTCAACCTCAGTGGTCTGAAAAACAAGCTCTTATTTACTGGCCAAACAATGGGATTTTACTGATCGTGTTTCTCCAGAAGGTGGTATGAATATTTATTTATTTAACTTGAAGTAACCCCTACAATCCCTCTCTCTCCATCCCTCCCCCATCCAAATCGCACCAGCTTCTCGTTTTCACCCAACAAACAGCTAATAATGGCCTAGTTCCTTTATCATCCTTACTTTTTTCAATATCTTTCATTCATTTTTCTAAATCTCTCTACATTATCATCTATATCTGTCGTTTCCGTTTACCATGACTTTCAGTTTGAAAAAGGGTCTCGACCCGAAACATCACCCATTTTTCTCTCTCCAGAGATGCTGCCCATCACGCTGAGTTACTTCAGCTTTTTGTGAGTATCTTTGGGTTAAACCAGCAACTGCAGTTCCTTCCTACACAGTTCTCCAGAGGCCATTCATTTAAAGGTCAACACTCAAATTGATGCTTTGTCCTCCAATGTCTGTGACCTTCTGGGACTTTAAGTGCTGCTTATTTTAAGGCTGGCCAACAATACTACACTTGCTAGGCCAAATGCCAACACCATTGTGAGGATTTGCTTTGTATGAAAACAATAACCCATGTTGAAATTGACTCACTGAGATGTTATATATTCTAATTGCACCACAACATTTGGCAACCTTGTATTCAAAGATCATGTTAATAAAAAGAGTTTTGGGTTAGATGAAATGCTGTTTCAATGCTATAAAGATATGATAAAAACAATTTGAAATATTTGGTTTAAATATCTTGCCAGGCACAAGGATTTGGTATCACTATTACAGGTGATTGGTCTTTGGCACATTGAATGTGCAGGGTAATAACAGAACAAACCTGCCATTCCCTCTTCTCCCCACTCCTGTCGGGCAGAAAATACAGAACATTGCAAGTGCACACCACCAGACTCAGAAACAAATTCTTCCTCTTTGTTATTAGGCTTCTGAACAGTCCTTCCACAAGCCGGGGTACTGTCCGATTCACCTCGACCCCATTGGGAACATTGGATTTTATCTATGGAACTTGTGTACTACAATGCTGAGCACCATATTCTGCACTCTATACCATTGCATTTGCTCTACTGACTGTTCTGGGGTTTGACTTGATTGTATTTAGGTATAATATTACCTGTAGACACCTGGAACTGAAGATGATAGTTTGCAAAAAAAAGGACCCAAAGTGCTGGAGTAATGCAATGGGTCAGGCAGCATCTCTGGAGAACATGGGTGAAGTTTTAGGCCGGAATCTTTCTTCAGACTGATTATAGGTGGATGGGGGAGAAAGCTGGAAGAGAGGAGGGGCAGGCCAAAGCCTGTGTGCAAGTGATTGATACAGGTAAGGATGTTTTTTTGATAAACAGATGAAGACGAATACCAGAGATGAAAAAAACAGGTGTAAGACAAAAGGATTGAAGAGTTGTGAATTGTGGAGGTAGAGGAAGGAATGTAGGTGGCAAGAGAGAGGAATGAAGAGATAGGTGTGAGCCAATGTGCGGCACAGGGGATGGTGTGGAAGAAAGAGGGGCGCAAATGGGGGAAGAAGGGAGGGAGTACATCATTATCTAAATTGGAGCAAACAATGTTCATACTTTTGGGTTGTACGCTACTCGTGGAATATGGTGTTGTTTCTCTAGTTTGAGTGTGGCCTCACTTTTGGCAAAGAAGCCCAGGACAGGAAAAAACTGTGGAAATGGGAAGAGGAGTTAGCAACCAGGAGACCCAACGGGTCTTGGTGGACCCAGTATAAGTGTTCAGTGAAACCATTGCCGAGTCTACGCTTTGTCTTTCCAATGTACAGGGGACTCATCAGAAACATCAGATGCAGTAGATGAGGTTAGAGGAGGTGCGTGTGAACTTCTGTCTCATCTGGAAGGACAACTGGGGTCCCTAGATGGAGGTGAGGAAGGAAATACAGCGGCAGGTGTTACATCTGATGCGGATGCAGGGGAAAGTACCTGGGGAGGGGATGGTTTGAGTTAGAAGGGATGAGTGAACCAAGGAGATGTGGAGAAAGTGGTCTCTGTGAAAGGCAGAAAGCAGTGGGGATGGGAAGAGGTGACTGATGGTGAGATCACATTGGAGGTGATTTCTCCCACTTTTGCATCCACTCCCTACTTACTTAGACTTAGTTCTTCCCACACTGTTGAGTGCATTGGGCAGCAAGCTTGTGGGACAGGCCCATAATTTTCCATGTCTCACTGGCATAGAGGGTTGTAGGGAGGACTACGGACTGGAAGAGCTTGACTTTTAGCATCTTGGATATCCCGCCACTAGACCATATTGGTAGCAATCGTCTGAAGACAGATGCAGCTTTACCAATTCGGGAGTTGATATCGACCTCTACATCTCCATCTACTGTGAACATGCTGCCAAGATAGGTAAATATTGTGGCGTTTTCCACAGGTTCCCCATTGACTATCAGTTGGTCTATTGGCTGCTGCTCTCCAGTCTGCATGGTCTTAGTCTTCTGGCAGCTGATCTTTAATCCAACCTTTGATGTATTCTCCTCCAGAGCGGTTGTCATCTCTTGAAGGGTGTGTTTTGACTCTGCTAGTAGTGCAATGTCATCGGCAAAATCTAGGTCTTTGAGGCATCTTCCTGTTCTCCAACATATTCCAAAGTCAGGTATGCTCATTGTCTTCCGCATCACATAATCGACCGTGACAATAAACAGTAAGATAGAAGGCAACCTGATCTTACCCATGTGTCAATGTCAAAGTATTCTGTGTTTCCTGAATCAACCTTGACGCAGAAACTGGATCCCTCGTAAAGGTTCTTGAAGATGTTTATGAAAGCCTCTTGGATGCCATACACTTTAAGAATTTGCCACAGGGTGTCTCTATGTACACTATCGAATGCCTTTTTGAAATCAACAAAGTTTATTAGTATTTGCTTCTGAAATTCCAGGCATTGTTCTACCACATTTCGTAACACAAAGATCTGTTTGCTGCAGGATCTCCCCAAGCGGAATCCTGCTTGTTCACAGAGTTTCATACCCAGAGCTGCTCTAAGATGATGTAGCAGCACAGAACAAAGCACTTTTCCTGGGACTGAGAGCAACGTGATCCCTCTCCAGTTTCCACAGTCAGTAAGATCTCCTTTCTTTGGCAATTTCACTATCACACCTTTCCTCTAATCTTCTGGTACACGTTTTTCTTCCCAGCATGCATTATAGCTTCATGAGTTTCCCTCTCAACGTTTCCCCTCCGCTCTTTAGTAGTTCTGCTGGAATCTGGTTGAGGCATGCTGCTTTGTTATTTTTCAGATTCTTAATTGCATTTGTGTGATTGGTCCAACCTCCACCTCTAGTTCTGGAGTGTCTTCCCTGAAGAGGAAGATGGCTCAGGTTGAATCAATATCTCTTTGAAGTGTTCAACCGATTGCGTGTTTTGCTCTTCTTCGGTCAGAAGTACCCTCCTGCTTTTATGGGGGCACCAGAGCTACTACCGGAATCTCCGGCTATGCAGTAGAGTGCAACGGGTGTCATTTCTGTCCCTGGCTTCTTGTGCTTCTGCGTATTTGCTTTCTATCCAAGCTTTTTAAAATCTTTTCTGCATCTCCTCTTCACTAGTTTGTGTATTTGCCTATAATATTCTGCCATTTCTTTCCTTTCTTCAGTTGTCTTTGCTCTCTCTCTCTTCTACTTTATGTCAATCATCTCCCATGTGTCTGATCTTATCCAACTTACTTTTCTGGTCCCACGTCTTCGGCCAATGGTGGTATCTGCAGCTTCCCGAACTGCCTCATGGAAAGTTTGCCATTGTTGTTCAATGTCATCTCCTTCCTTTCACACTTGGAACCTATTTATCACTTCAAGTTTTAATTTCTTTGACATCTCTTCATCTTTTAGCTTTGCAATGTCATATGGTTTTACAACTTTCTGAACTTTAATCTTTTTCAGTTTCAATTTTAATGTTCCTCTAACAAGGTAGTGGTCAGTACCAATGTCTGCCCCTCTGTAACTCCGTACATCTTGCATCGCAGTGCGCCATCTCTTGCTGATGCAGATGTGTCAATCTCATTCCACGTGTTTCCACCTGGTGATCACCAAGATTTCTTGTGTATGTATTTATGCTGAAATAGTGTGCTTCCCACGAACATTCCATTCACACTACAAAATGATAGAAATCGTTCTCCATAGTCATTTGTCTTTCTGGTTGGCCCACATGGTCCTATTACACTTTCAAACCCTGTTCTGTGCTCATCTACTTGTGCATTCAAGTCTCCCATGTGTATCTTCATATCATGATTTGGTATGTCATTCATCGCATCTTGTAACTGTTCATAAAAGGCATTTTTATTATCTTCTGCCTCTTCTCTGAGTGCATAAACTTGTACTACTGTTGTCTTTGTGTGTCAGGATTGGAACCTCGCTGTGATGATATGGTCATTCACAGGTTTCCAACCTATCATTGCTTTCTCTGCATCTTTGTCTAACACCGGTCCTACTCCTCGTACGTGGTGTTGTTCATGCCCAGAGTACATCAGTGTTTTTCCTTCGCTTGTTAGCTTGCCACTCCCTATCCATTGGACTTCACTCACCCCTAAGATGCTCAGCTCATATTTCTCAAACTCTCTCAGTAGCTGGGATAAATTCCCACTCTGGTACATGGTCCTGACATTCCAGGTAGCTTTTCTCATAGCAGTTTTGGCAGAGAAGATGTTACTCTCTTTCGGGGCACAAGTGTCCCGGAGGCTTTGGCCCGAGCCCGCCATACTTGTAAGGGGCGAGCTCCATCTCTCATACTGGTTTCCAGTATAGTTTATGCTTGCTGTTGCTGTAGCGGGTTTGGGGTTTTACGGGGTAGGGGTGCTAGCCCTATGCCCAACCCTCCTCCTTTGTCCGGTTTGGGACCGGCACTGGCTTGCGGTGTCCATAACCAGAGGCAGAGTGTATTCAACTCACGACACCTAGGGGCAATTTACAAAGGCTGATTATACACTCAAGAATCCCTGAAAATGGCAATACAAATAGATAGGGTGGTAATGAAGGCATATGGCACTCTTGATCATATTTGGAGTATTGTGTGCAGTTCTGGCTACTACATTACAGGGGGTATGTGGAAACTTAGTGAAGGTTCAGAAGAGGTTTGCCAGGATGTTACCTGGATTAGAGACCTGTAAGGAGAGGTTGGTTAAACTTGCTGTAGGTTGCTTTCTCTGCTGTGTTGGAGGCTGAGGAAGAAATTGATAAAATTATTGGACACAGAGTCATGGTACATGGTCAGTCCTTTCCCTAGGATGGCAATGTCAAATACTAGAGAGCATGTGTTTAAGGTGAGAGGAAGAAAGTTTAAAGGAGATTTCGGAAGCATGTTTATTTACGCAGAGAGTGGTAGGTACCTGGAACATGCTGCCAGTGGAAGTGGCAGAAGCAGATACAAGAACAACATTTAAGAGGCATTTAATCAGATGTTTGATCCAACAGTGAATGGAGGGATAGACAACATGAGGCTGATGTGAATATTAAATTAGCATCCTGGCTGGCATAGACATTATGAGCCGAAGAGCCAGTTCCTTTGGTGTATGGCACTCTTCTACGTTCTATGTTTAAACACTAGTTCATCAGAAAACAGCTCAACATAAACTTTCCCTATGTTTCCTGAATGGTTTCTGCACCAACAATACATCAATGCCCACTCCGAACACAGTCTCTATTCAAAGTCCTTAAGCATGGAAATCTATTGAATTTATTTTTCAGTAATAACAATTTTTTTTTACAGTAGCTATCTCAGAATCTACAGACTTAAATGACAGAGAATTAATCTATTTAAAGAAAAGAAAACTGATCCACTTCAGTTCTGGCATTAAGATAGCTATGGATACCAGAACAATGATACTGGAGTAAAGCTTATGCACACAAGGACCCAGTAAATTGTTGTTAAGAAACTGAATGCTGCTATTGAGAAACTTATTTTATGGCATGGACTGTGAAACTGCTTGTGATCTGCAGTTTCATTTGAATCGATACTCTATACATTTTTAATGCTAAAAACCTTTTTCACTTCTAAGATGAAATTGGAAACATTTGAGATTATTGCATAAAATGAAGCTTCTGCTTGTAAATCTTTAGGTTAACCGCTAATGGTTGCAGGAACCATTCAAAGAAAATGAATTTCTCAGCTTCCTTATATTTCCTCTTAGGCTGGTTCTTATTCTTTCGACTCTGCAGTTTTATCCATGACAAAACTACATTGCAATTTAGTTTATTGTCCTGATAATTTCATTTCCGAAAGGAATAGGGGAAAATATAAATACAAAGGTGTGCCTTTGTATATATTAATTCAACAAAATTTAAGATTTTTGGAAACCACACTGAGAATCCAGCTGAGTGCTTGGAGTGTGTGTGTCACGAATTAAGCCTCCCAGCACAAACAGCTTTATGTTAAAGGAATTGTGTCATCATAACAGGATATGTTGAGAGTATTGTTTTTTCAATAGTCCAAAAGAAAAGTCTCCATGTTTTCAGAAAAGATTTCATGCTGCAGAAGATATACAGGTATATACAGTGGCTTGCAAAAGTTTTCATACCCCTTGAACTTTTCCACATTTTGTCATGTTACAACCACAAACGTAAATGTATTTTATTGGGATTTTATGTGATAGACCAACACAAAGTGGTGCATAATTGTGAAGTGGAAGGAAAATGATACATGGTTTTCAAATTTTTTTACAAATAAAAAACTGAAAAGTGTCGTGTGCAAAAGTATTCAGCCCCCCTGAGTCAATACTTTGTAGAACCACCTTTCGCTGCAATTACAGCTGCAAGTATTTTGGGTTATGTCTCTACCAGCTTTGCACATCTAGAGACTGAAATTTTTGCCCATTCTTCTTTGCAAAATAGCTCAAGCTCAGTCAGATTGGATGGAGAGCGTCTGTGAACAGCAATTTTCAAGTCTTGCCAGAGATTCTCAATTGGATTTAGGTCTGGACTTTGACTGGGCCATTCTAACACATGGATATGCTTTGATCTAAACCATTCCATTGTAGCTCTGGCTGTATGTTTAGGGTCGTTGTCCTGCTGGAAGGTGAACCTCCGCCCCAGTCTCAAGTCTTTTGCAGACTCTAACAGGTTTTCTTCCAAGATTGCCCTGTATTTGGCTCCATCCATCTTCCCATCAACTCTGACCAGCTTCCCTGTCCCTGCTGAAGAAAAGCATCCCCACAGCATGATGCTGCCACCACCATGTTTCACAGTGGGGATGGTGTGTTCAGGGTGATGTGCAGTGTTAGGTTTCCGCCACACATAGCGTTTTGCATTTAGACCAAAAACGTAAATTTTGGTCTCATCTGACCAGAGCACCTTCCTCCACATGTTTGCTGTGTCCCCCACATGGCTTGTGGCAAACTGCAAACGGGACTTCTTATGGCTTTTTTTCAACAATGGCTTTCTTCTTGCCACTCTTCCATAAAGGCCCGATTTGTGGAGTGCACGACTAATAGTTGTCCTGTGGACAGATTCTCCCACCTGAGCTGTGGATCTCTGATCAATGCTATCCTTGCCCGTCCTGTCAGTTTAGGTGGACGGCCATGTCTTGGTAGGTTTGCAGTTGTGCCATACTCTTTCCATTTTCGGATGATGGATTGAACAGTGCTCCGTGAGATGTTCAAAGCTTGGGATATTTTTTTATAACCTAACCCTGCTTTAAACTTCTCCACAACTTTATCCCTGACCTGTCTGGTGTGTTCCTTGGGCTTCATGAAGCTGTTTGTTCACTAATGTTCTCTAACAAACCTCTGAGGCCTTCACAGAACAGCTGTATTTATACTGAGATTAGATTACACACAAGTGGACTCTATTTACTAATTAGGTGACTTCTGAAGGCAATTGGTTGCACTGGATTATATTTAGGGGTATCAGAGTAAAGGGGGCTGAATACTTTTGCACGCGACACTTTTCGGTTTTTTATTTGTAAAAAAATTTGAAAAACATGTATCATTTTCCTTCCACTTCACAATTATGCACCACTTTGTGTTGGTCTATAACATAAAATCCCAATAAAATACATTTACGTTTGTGGTTGTAACGTGACAAAATGTGGAAAAGTTCAAGGGGTATGAATACTTTTGCAAGGGGTATGAATGACTTCTTTTGTGTAATCTTTTAATTAAACATTTGCCAGATATAATTAATTTGTTTTGTAAAAATGTATTGGAACAACAAGGTTTGGTGTCTTATTTACTATAGGAAACAGAATGATTTTAGTACCTCAGCACTTACAAATAGATTAGACAATAGATTGTGACGGGTGATGATAAATGTTGGATTGTGATGCTTTACAAATGTATCTGAAGAAAATCCTTTGTACCTGCCATCTGTATTGTGAGATGAACTTATAGAGCGAGCATTTAAATAAAGCTGGGTGTCCTGTCATTAAAGTCCAATCACACAGCTTCAAATACATTTAAAAAATGGAATTAAGATTAATCTGCGTCACTTACTAACTGTAGAGCGTGCTATAATACACATGAGAAAGAGCAGGACGGCTGAATGGCTCTCTGGGTGGATTGATGGGCTAATGCATCTAGAAAGACAAGAAAGCTTTTAAGGATCAAATCCCAGTTTTGTTGAGTTATATGAATGCAGCTGAGCAGCGGTTCCAGTGCTGGTAGATTAGGTTAAGGTCCTACTATTCTTTGTTACTCAGTGGTCCTTGATACCAAGTCTATTTGTGCTTGTGTGCATGAGGACAGTCTAATTGCATTCCAAAATCAAATGTGACCTGATGTCAAAGTTCATACCTGATAACCTGGTCACCCATACAAGATACCAAAGAGCTTTCAATATGTTTGGAAATATATCTGTATAAACATTGGTGAATAAAGTAATATATATTACTAGACTAAGTGGGACCCGTTGGGTCCCAGATTCACACGGGAGGGCTGGTCCCTCAATGCAGTATTACACCTCTCCACCTATTCCAATATTGCTGGCCAGTGGGGGGGGGGGGGCTTTCTGGAGCACTAGTATGGGTGTTGTGGGTCGAAGGGACTGGTTTCCAGAGGGCTAGTATGGACATTGTGGGCCGAATGGATTCTTGGGCTGGCAGCTCAGTCACTCAGGCTTGGCAGCTCAGTCACTCAGGCCAGGCAGCTCAGTCACCGGCCAGGCAGCTCAGTCACTAAGGCCTGGCAGCTCAGTCACTCAGGCATGGCAGGCTGGCAGCTCAGTAACTCAGGCCTGGCGGGCTGGCAGCTGAGAAACTGCCAGAAATTCTGCTGAAAATAGGTGACAGACTGTGAGAGAGAAGGGAGAGAGGATGGACAATACATTTTAGACATTTTCACTTTTTTACAGATCTCAGCAATGAAGGAGGAAAGTCTATCCTTGTGTGGATCTCTGGAGCGCTACTATGGGTGTTGAGCGCTGAAGGGACTGGTTTCCAGAGGGCTAGTATGGACATTGTGGACTGAATAGATTCTTGGATGCAGTTCAGTGGGTCATGGCTGGTGGGCTGGCAGTTCACTTACTCATGGCTGGTGGGCTGGCAGTCCAGTCACTCATGGCTGGTGTGGTGGCAGTTCACTCAGTCACCCCTCCTCCCTTCATCCGCCCCCACGCAGCTCCTTGCCATTCCCCTCCCCTCCTCGCATTCAATCCATCTCTCCCCGACCTACCCCATGCATTCTTAGTGGCTCTCCGACAGCGCAGCAATTCCTGCCTATTAGCTTCCCATTGTGATGAAGAACACGCAGGCATGGCAAGTGCAAAAAAGGATTTATTAAAGTTCAAAATGTGAAAGACTCTTAAAATATAACAATATTTTAAATATTAAAGATGAGATTTATTAAGTTCTTTCTTTTTGTGTCTCTTGTTGTGTTCTGCTGCTCACTGCCTCTTGATGTCTCTTTGCTGTTGATATTTAAAAATATATATAATATAGAGAGATTGAGCGGTCACATTTTAACAAAGAAAATCTGAGAATTTACCTCAAAAGTCATCATTCAGTGCAGGCCTGCAAATCCAATCTCACAACACTTGAAGCAGAGTGCGGGCCACAAATCCAACCTCACAGCACTCCAAGCAGAGTGCAGGCCACAAGTCCTGCCTCACAGCACTCCAAGCAGAGTACAGGCAGCAAGTCCAACCTCACAGTACTCCAAGCAGAGTGCAGGCAGCAAGTCCAACCTCACAGCACTCCAAGCAGAGTGCAGGCAGCAAGTCCAACCTCACAGCACTCCAAGCAGAGTGCAGGCATGAGGTCCATCCTCACAGCACTCCAAGCGGCGTGCAGGCCAGCAAATTCAATTTCAATAGACAATAGACAGTAGACAATAGGTGCAGGAGTAGGCCATTTGGCCCTTCGAGCCAGCACCGCCATTCAATGTGATCATGGCTGATCATCCCCAATCAGTACCCCATTCCTGACTTATCCCCATATCCCCTGATTCTGCTATTTTTATCTAGCTCTCTCTTGAAAGCATCTAGAGAACCTGCCTCCACCACCCTCTGAGGCAGCGAATTCCACAGACTCACCATTCTCTGTGAGAAAAAGTGTTTCCTCATCTCCGTTCTAAATGGCTTACTCCTTATTCTTAAACTGTGGCCCCTGGTTCTGGACTCCCCCAACATCAGGAATATTTTTCCTGCCTCTAGCGTGTCCAAGCCCTTAACAATCTTATATGTTTCAATGAGATGCCCTCTCATCCTTCTAAACTCCAGTGTACAAGCCCAGCTGCTCCATTCTCTCAGCATATGACAGTCCCGCCATCCCGGGAATTAACCTTATAAACCTACGCTGCACTCCCTCAATAGCAAGAATGTCCTTCCTCAAATTAGGGGACCAAAACTGCACACAATACTCCAGGTGTGGTCTCACTAGGGCTCTGTACAACTGCCGGAGGACCTCTTTGCTCCTAAATTCGATTCCTCTTGTTATAAAGGCCAACATGCCATTCGCTTTCTTCACTGCCTGCTGTACCTGCATGCTTACTTTCATAGACTGATGTACAAGGACCCCCAGATCCCATTGTACTTCCCCTTTTCCCAACTTGACGCCATTTAGATAGTAATCTGCCTTCCTGTTTTTGCTACCAAAGTCGATGACCTCACATTTATCCGCATTAAACTTCATCTGCCATGCATCTGCCCACTCCCCCAACCTGTCCAAGTCACCCTGCATTCTCATAGCATCCTCCTCACTGTTCACTGCCACCCAGCTATGTGTCATCTGCAAATTTGCGAATGTTACTTTGAATCCCTTCATCCAATTCATTGATTTCACAGCATTTCAAGCAGAGTGCACACACATACACACACACACACACACTCAAACACGTACAAATACACTCACACATACACTCACACTCACACACACACAGACACAGACACTCACACACACAGACACACACAGACACACACACACACATAAACACAAACACATGCACACACACACTCACACACATACACTCACACACACACATACACTCACACACACAAAGACACACTCACACACACACATACAGACAAACACTCACACACACAGACAGACACTCACACACACACAGACAGATACTCACACACACATACTCACACACACACACACAGACACTCACTCACACACAGACATTGACTTACACTCACACATAGACAGACACACAGACAGACACACACAGACAGATGCACAGACAGACACACAGACAGACACACACATACAAAGACACACAGACACAGACACACACACACACACACTCACACATACACTCACACTCACACAAAGACTCACTCACACACACTTCCGCAGTCAGCAACACTTCCGCCTTCAGCACGACCTCTGCACTCACCGGAAATGACGCAATCAGCGTGACCTGTCCACTAAGCGGAAATCACGAAATGAGTGGGACTTTTGCAGTAAACACGGTCGGACCTAATATAGCGTTTATTCCTTCAAGCCACAGTTGCCAAATGCCACAGTTGCCAAAAGCCAGAGTTGCCAAAGCCACAGTTGCCAAAGCCAGAGTTGCCAAAGCCAGAGTTGCCAAAGCCAGAGTTGCCAAAGCCAGAGTTGCCAAAGCCAGAGTTGCCAAAGTCAGAGTTGCAAAAGCTACAGTTGCAAAAGCCACAGTTACAAAAGCCACAGTTGCAAAGCCACAATTGCAATAGCCACAGTTGCAATAGCGCAGTTGAAATAGCCACAGTTTTTTTGCAGGAAACACATATGAAACAACAAACACAGATGAGATTGAAGGCAAATTGGATAGGTCAAACTTATTATTCTTCATTTACTTCTAAATCTAGAGGTACGGCTATTATCATTCGAAAAGGTATACCATTTAAATTAAAGAATACTATATCAGGTAAAGAGGGAAGGTATATTATAGTTTTGGGAGAAATTTACTCCACCCCATTGACTATGATAAATATTTAAACTCCGAAATTTTGATAACCCCCAATTTTTAAATAAAATTCTGGATATAATATCAGAGTTTAAATACCAAAATGTGATAATAGGGGGGGACTTTAATTGCGTTTTAGACCCATATTTAGACAAATCAGTAAAACAAAGGAGGGGTAACTTAATATCAAAGACTAGTAAACTTCTAAATACATATATAAAAAATACTAATATAACAGATGTATGGAGAATTGCTAACCCAACTGGAAGGGAATATTCGTTTTACTCATCGGTACATAAAACTTATTCACGAATTGATTATTTCTTAGTGGATACAAAATTAATTCCATATACAATCAATCCTAAATACCACAATAGTATTATTTCCGATCATTCCCCGATGACGTTTCTATTAAAATTTGAGGGAATGCCGGGTAAAAAATCTTTCTGGAGGTTTAACGCCAAAATCTTAAATAACCCACAAGGTTATACATATCTAAAACAACAAATTAATTTTTTTTTGAGACAAATGAGACACCAGGTATTTCACCTTCTTTATTATGGGAAACTTTCAAGGCATTTATCAGAGGAGTTATAATCTCATATCAAATTTTCCAAAATAAAAAGAATAAGACAGAACAACTGATGTTAGAACAAGAAATCAGACAATTAGAGTTAGATAATGCCAAAGATCCAACTACAGATAAACATAATAAGATAATACTATTGAAATTTAAACTTAATCGAATTTTATCGGCAAGAGTAGTAAGATTATTCCAAATTACAAAGGAATATTTTGAATTTGGTGATAAGCCACATAAACTCTTGGCTCGTCAATTGAAAAAACAAGAAAAGGAAAATATTATCACTAAAATTAAATCAGAGAAAGGTGAATTACTAACATTACCTAAGGATATTAACAAAAGATTTGCTCAATTTTATCAAAATCTAAATACATCTAAATCTAAAATAGAAGATAGCAAAATTATAAATTTTTTAGATAACTGTAATCTTCCAAAACTTGACCTCTCGGAACAAGAGGAATTAGGAGCTCAGATTACACTTGAAGAAATAGGAGAAACAATAAAATTGTTAATAAATGGTAAGACGCCTGGACCAGATGATTTTAGCAATGAATTTTACAAACGATTTCACGAGATAATGGCTCCATGTTTACTTAAATTATATACTCACGCCTTTAAAGAAAATAAACTACCAGAAACATTAGCTGAATCAACGATTATGCTTATACCAAAAAAAGATAAAGATTTTGAAGAACCAGGCTCATATAGAGCTATATCACTTTTAAATACAGATCAGAAAATTTTAGCAAAGACCTTAGCAAGAAGATTGAGTAAATTCATTAGTAATTTGATAAATCCAGATCAAACGGGGTTTATACCCAAAAGACATTCATTTAATAATTTGAGACGCCTGTTTAATATAATGTACTCACATAAAACGGAAGAAGAAGATATATCAATTGTTTCTCTGGACGCAGAGAAAGCATTTGATCAGGTAGAGTGGCAGTATTTATATAAAGTACTGCAAATATTTAATATGGGAGAGAATTTTATTGTATGGGTAAAATTATTATATGACAAACCGACGGCAAGAATATTAACTAATAATATGTTATCTCCAAAATTTCAATTATCGAGGGGCAATAGGCAGGGATGTGCATTATCACCCCTGCTATTTGCCCTTATGATAGAGCCCTTGGCTGAAAGTATAAGAATTCATCCAAATATTCGGGGATATTATACCAAGGACTCAAATAATAAAATTTCATTATACGCAGACGATATACTTCTATACATTACAAATTCACAAACGAGCATACCAAACTTATTAAATTTAATAGAGGAATTCGGTTATTTTTCAGGATACTGGAATAAAAGTGAAATCATGACGTTAAAACCTCAAGAATCGACATACCTATTAAAATTCCCCTTTAAAATTGCAACAGAAAAATTTAAGTATTTGGGTATTCAAATTACTAGAAAATACAAATCATTATTTAATGCTAATTTAATGCCTTTATTAAATAAACTGAACGCGTTGATTAAATTCTGGAAAACACTTCCGTTGTCATTAATAGGCAGAATAAATGCTATAAAAATGATCTTTTTACCACAAATATTATACCTATTTCAATCTATACCATTATATATACCAAAAAACTTCTTCAAAAAACTAGACTCTAACATTACCAACTTTATTTGGGACTATAGATCACATAGAATTCAAAGAAAACCCCAAAGACGCTGGGGGACTTTCACTTCCGAACTTTTTGTATTATTACTGGGCAGTGCATATTAAGAATATAATTTATTGGTTGGACAGTCCTACCCAACAGACAGAATGGATAAGAATGGAGAAAGAGGATTGTTCTCCTTGTAATATAGGAGCAATCCTCTTCTCCCCGAAAAAACTGAACAAGACAATATATAAGAATAATCCAATTATCCATAATACAATAAGAATTTGGAAACAAATAAAATTAACTTTAAAATTAAGAAACCTATCATTGTTAATGCCAATAGTGAATAATCCTTCATTTAAACCATCTCTTACCGATAAAACATATAACCAATGGGAAAGAATGGGAATTAAAAGGATCGGCGATATGTATGAAATGGGAAATCTGTTATCATTCCAACAATTACAATTAAAATTTAAGTTGAAAAATAACCAATATTTTAAATACCTTCAGATCTGCGACTTCATGAAGAAATACATACAAAGACATCAAACTATAACTTTAGACCCACTGGAAGAAGCAATGAATATTAAGGTTGACTCACAGAAATTAATATCATATTTATATAATAGTATTTTAAATATAGAACTACCATCGACAGAGGCACTTAGAGAAGATTGGGAACGAGAATTAATGATGAAAATCACGAAAGAAACATGGGGAAAGTATTTGATATACATACACAAATGTTCGATTAATGTAAGACATAATTTAATTCAATTTAAAATTCTACGTAGATTATATTATTCAAAAACTAGACTGAATAAATTTTATCCAAATACTTCTCCCATTTGTGATAAATGTTTATCTCAAAATGCCACTATAACACACTCTTTTGTTTCCTGCATAAAACTTCATAAATTTTGGAGCGATATCTTTGAAATATTTACAAAATTATTCAAGATAAAAATGGAGCCTAACACAGAAATGATTATACTTGGAGTAACGGAAGACGGGAACAAATTGAATACATTTCAAAATTCATTTTTAAATTATGGGTTAATAACGGCAAAAAAACTTATACTTACATTTTGCAAAAATACACCCATACCAACGCTTACAATGTGGATTTCAAACATGTTGGACACCGCACATCTTGAAGAAATGCGATTCCTCCTAACAGACATACCAGACCAATTCTTAACGAGTTGGTCTCCATTTATCGACTTCTTGGAAGCATATGGTGCAACAAAATCGTAGAAACCAACTGTTTCAGGACTGGGTGAAGGATGGTCAAGAATATAATTAATTATCTCCTATAATCTCCTACTCTCTAATCTTTCTCTTTCTCTCTCCCTTTTTTTAAACTTTCACTCTTTCCCCCCTTTTCCTTTTCACACACCATACATCACACGTTTTTCTATTTTTTTATTACCTATTCTCTCTTTCGCTCTTTTATTATTTTAAAAAAAATGCAAAGCTGTACATAAAATGTAACATGCCAATATATATTAGGCACCTTGGTGCCACATTACTGTACTTCAAAAAAAAAGAAAAAAGAAATAGCCTCGTTGCAATAGCCACAGTTGCAATAGCCACAGTTGCAATAGCCACACATTTCAATAGCCACACATTTGAATAGCCACAGTTGCAATAGCCACAGTTGCAATAACCTCACATTTCAATAGCCACATATTTCAATAGCGGCACATTTCAATAGCCGCACATTTCAATAGCCGCCCATTTCAATAGACACACAATTTTAATAGCCACACAATTTAATAGCCACACAATTTAATAGCCACACAATTTAATAGCCACACATTTTAATTGTGCGGGGGGGGGGGGGGGTGGGTGGGTAGCACTCCTTTGGGTTATCGGCCCATAAAACAGGGCGAGGAGTGACCCAAAACTTGGTCATAGTTACATAGAAACATAGAAACATAGAGACATAGAAAATAGGTGCAGGAGTAGGCCATTCGGCCCTTCGAGCCTGCACCGCCATTTGATATGATCATGGCTGATCATCCAACTCAGTATCCCATCCCTGCCTTCTCTCCATACTCCCTGATCCCTTTAGCCACAAGGGCCACATCTAACTCCCTCTTAAATATAGCCAATGAACTAGCCTCAACTACCTTCTGTGGCAGAGAATTCCACAGATTCACCACTCTCTGTGTAAAAATGATTTCCTCATCTCGGTCCGAAAAGTCTTCCCTCTTATCCTTAAACTGTGACCCCTAGTTCTGGACTTCCCCAACATCTGGAATAATCTTCCTGCATCTAGCCTGTACAACCCCTTAAGAATTTTGTAAGTTTCTATAAGATCCCACCTCAGTCGTCTGAATTCCAACGTGTACAAGCCGAGTCTATCCAGTCTTTCCTCATATGAAAGTCCTGCCATCCCAGGAATCAGTCTGGTGAACCTTCTCTGTACTCCCTCTATGGCAAGAATGTCTTTCCTCAGATTAGGAGACCAAAACTGTACTCAATACTCCAGGTGTGGTCTCACCAAGACCCTGTACAACTGCAATAGAACCTCCCTGCTCTTATACTCAAATCCTTTTGCTATGAATTCTAACATACCATTTGCTTTTTTCACTGCCTGCTGCACCTGCATTCCTACTTTCAATGACTGGTGTACCATGACACCCAGGTATCGCTGCATCTCCCCTTTTCCTAATCGGCCACCATTCAGATAATAGTCTACTTTCCTGTTTTTGCCACCAAAGAGGATAACCTCACATTTATCCACATTGTACTGCATCTGCCATGCCTTTGCCCACTCACCCAACCTATCCAAGTCACCTTGCAGCCTCCTAGCATCCTCCTCACAGCTAACACTGCCCCCCCAGCTTCATGTCATCTGCAAACTTGGAGATGTTGCATTCAATTCCCTCATCCAGGTCATTAATATATATTGTAAATAGCTGGGGTCCCAGCACTGAGCCTTGCGGTACCCCACTAGTCACTGCCTGCCATTCTGAAAAGGACCCGTTTACTCCTACACTTTGCTTCCTGTCTGCCAGCCAGTTCTCTATCCACATCAATACTGAACCCCCAATACCATGTGCTTTAAGTTTGTATGCTAATCTCTTATGTGGGACCTTGTCGAAAGCCTTCTGAAATTCCAGATATAACACATCCACTGGTTCTCCCTTATCCACTCTACTAGTTACATCCTCGAAAAATTCTATAAGATTCGTCAGACATGATTTACCTTTCATAAATCCATGCTGACTTTGTCCAATGAACTCACCACTTTCCAAATGTGCTGCTATCCCATCTTTAATAACTGACTCCAGAATTTTTCCCACCACCGATGTTAGACTAACTGGTCTGTAATTCCCCGTTTTCACTCTCCCTCCCTTTTTAAAAAGTGGGGTTACATTAGCTACCCTCCAGTCCTCAGGAACTACTCCAGAATCTAAAGAGTTTTGAAAAATTATCACTAATGCATCCACTATTTCTGCGGCTACTTCCTTAAGTACTCTGGGATGCAACTTATCCGGACCTGGGGATTTATCGGCATTTAATCCATTCAATTTACCTAACACCACTTCCCGGCTAACCTGGATTTCACTCAGTTCCTCCATCTCATTTAACCCCCGGTCCCTTGCTATTTCCGGCAGATTATTTATGTCTTCCTTAGTGAAGACAGAATCAAAGCAATTATTCAAATGGTCTGCCATGTCATTGTTCCCCATGATCAATTCGCCTGTATCTGACTGCAAGGGACCTACATTTGTTTTAACTAATCTTTTCCTCTTGACATATCTATAAAAACTGTTGCAGTCAGTTTTTATGTTCCCTGCCAGTTTTCTTTCATAATCTATTTTCCCTTTCCTAATTAAGCCTTTTGTCCTCCTCTGCTGGACTCTGAATTTCTCCCAGTCCTCTGGTAGGCTGCTTATTCTGGATAATTTGTAGGCTCCCTCTTTTGTTTTGATACTATCCCTGATTTCCCTTGTTATCCACGGATGCACTACCTTCCCTGATTTATTCTTTTGCCAAACTGGGATGAACACTTGTTGTAGTTCATCCATGCAGTTTTTAAATGCCTTCCATTGCATATCCACCGTCAACCCTTTAAGAATCATTGGCCAGTCTATCTTGGCCAATTCACGTCTCATACCCTCAAAGTCACCTTTCTTTAAGTTCAGGACCTTTGTTTCTGAATTAACAATGTCACTCTCCATCCTAATGAAGAACTCAACCATATTATGGTCACTCTTGCCCAAGGGGCCACGCAAAACAAGACTGCTAACTAACCCTTCCTCATTACTCAATACCCAGTCTAGAATAGCCTGCTCTCTCATTGGTTCTTCTACATGTTGGTTTAGAAAACTATCCCGCATACATTCCAAGAAATCCTCTTCCTCAGCACCCCTGCCAATTTGATTCACCCAATCTATATGTAGATTGAAGTCACCCATTATAATGGTTTTACCTTTGTTGCATGCGTTTCTAATTTCCTGTTTGATGCCATCCCCAACTCCACTACTACTGTTAGGTGGCCGGTACACCACTCCCACTAGCGTTTTCTGCCCCTTAGTGTTTCGCAGCTCTACCCATATCGATTCCACATCCTCCAAGCTAGTTGGCAGATTGCAGCTGCTATCACGAGAGCCTGACGCGCTTCGAGGGCGAGGTGTGGCCCATTGTCCAGATTTGGTATCCAATTAATGGGGTATTGAAACACAGGTCTGGTCTGCGTATTGATCTATCTTTGCCGGGAGTGCTGATTGGAAAGGTGCTTTCTGAAAATCGGCATCGACTGCCAGCGCGAAGAGGCTAGGGGCTGAACCCCCGGTGCCCTGCAGAGAGGGGTCTGCATGAAGGTATCTAAGTCCCTCCCTGGAGTGACTGATGAGGAATCTCGTAAAGGCACTGGGCTCGGTGGCTAGAGTATAGATTGGCTGGGAATACTTTAGTCCATTCGATATTTCATTAGGCAATTTAGTTTGAATTCGAGAGCCCACGTATGTGGAGGGATACGCACCAAAACTAGTTAGTCTGAGAACGAGTCTAGATCTGCAGAATCAAATTTCCAAATACAGAATTTCACATACAGAAGTTCTGCCCGTATAGTAGAATTTGAATTCTGTGAAGATAGATCTTCGGAGTTTGTGCATGTTTGAGATTGACTCCGAATAGCGGCTGATCAACAGTGAATAGTAACCCTCTGATCGATTGTTGATTAGTACCTGATAGCGAAGAGTAACTGAGAGACTGGAACCTGGTTTACTTGGTGAAAGGTACACGGATGCGAAAGGTCCCCCTAATTCTGTAGAACAGAGAGGAGGGATAGAGGTCCCGCTATAGAAGTCCAATCTTAGCAGGAGGAAAGTAACATTTAGGAGGAAAAGAAGTCATTTAAGAAGTTGTACCCCTCGGCAAAGAGTACCCTAGGAAGGGGAAAATCTTCGGTATCAGAGTAAGAGGTTCACTGATTGATAACTGCGTGACGCAGCATTGAGATTGAGTGTTTGTAAACTGTGCGCGAGCATGTTAAATTAATATTGTAAATTGTTAAATCCAGCATCATCTTTTTTAGCATTGTTATTGGATCCGAATTGTATAAATACTTTGTGTATGTAAAAAGATTTAGAGTGTATTAAGATTTAGAGTGTGTTAAGATCGCGGACTGCTATTTATATTGCTTGAGTGAGTGCTTAAGGATTTTTGGGTGTGAGATAATTTATAAGTAAAAGTGTGTTTGAATTAAATATTTGTAATTGTTTAGATTGTAGTATTGTTAGAATTATATTCGTGGGTTCGTACTCTTTCGATCACTGTGTCGGGGGAGGAGTCATTCCGTCGACCGAGCACGCCAGGAGGAAGATTTATTAGAGTGTGATTTATGCTTGTAGTTTATATTGGGGTGTGTCTGGGGTTACTTGTAATCTAGGGAATAATTTCTTTTTTGATAATAATCTTACTGGCATGGTTCTGATTTGTTTGTCTGTGTGAACTTAAAGTGGGAGAGATTGCTGCGTGGGAGAGATTGTGATTAAGAGTTGGAGTCTTAGTTTGTGAAACCGGAGATCCTTTGTTTGAAAATTGAGAGTTGAATGAAGTGATTGTGATCTAACTGATAGGAAAGTTGGGAGAGCGATTGAATACGAGCGATTGAGTTGTATAATTGAATAGGAGCGATTGAGTGAGTGATTGAATAATGGTTGGAAGGGAATTATTGTGTGAGAGGTGTGAATCTGGTAGATGATTAGCCATTGTGTGGGAGCGATTCCATTGACCTTGGAGTCTGAAAGGAAGGAGCGAGTTTGAATAGGTTGGAGTGTCTGGAATTTTATTTTGTATTGTGAGTATTGTGCAGAAAATGGGAAATGTCTCAGAGAAGGACCTATCAAATAGACCAGAAACCCCGATAAGAATAATTTGCGAGAAACTTCCGCATGAAGCAGAAAGATTAAGAGGATTATCTGGAAAATTAAATGGAGTTTTGAGGAGCGAACTTTGGCCGATAGGTGGACTAAAATCCGCAGTAGGAATAACCTACAGAGAGACAATTGTTAGACGATATGGAAACAGTGAGGAAGTGAATGAGCTTATTGGAATATGGAGAATGTTCTTCACTTGAAGAAAAATAAATAAAGAGATCGTTCTGCTTTAGACTCTAAGAATGGCAGCATTCAAGTTAGGGATTAGAGGGGAACAAGAGAGAACTGGTCCTTCTCAAGACATTCAGGAAGATAGTGGAAGCCGACAGCAGGAGCAGGAACAGGAGCAGGTGAGAATACCAGCTTCTAAAAGAGAAACAACTGAGATGGCTCTTAAAAGGGGAGGTGCTGACTAAAATGAAACGTATTAAATTTAGTAAGGGTGCAGCGGTATCTGTGGACCTCGAAGGGAGATAGGCTCATTATATGCCAGGGTGGGTAGCATTTTTTAGAATGGAGCCCCAGCATTCCTCACAGCACTCTCATGTTCTCAGTTCGGAGACAACATGTGCAGCTTTCGAGCAGGGCACTCGGGAGGAGTCAGTAGTATATTCGACTCCACCCACTAAGTTCAAATCCAAAATGGAAAAATCGGGGAAGGACCCTCGAGCTCCTATGATTGCTCCACTAGCAGAGGATAGTATGGGAGATCAAGGAGCTAGAAGGAAGGTTCTGCCGAAAAGAGTAGGAGTAAACGGGTCCTTTTCAGAATGGCAGGCAGTGACTAGTGGGGTACCGCAAGGCTCAGTGCAGGGACCCCAGCTATTTACAATATATATTAATGATTTGGACGAGGTAATTGAATGCAACATCTCCAAGTTTGCGGATGACACGAAGCTGGGGGGCAGTGTTAGCTGTGAGGAGGGTGCTAGGAGGCTGCAAGATGACTTGGATAGGCTGGGTGAGTGGGCAAATGCACGGCAGATGCAGTATAATGTGGATAAATGTGAGGTTATCCATTTTGGTGGCAAAAACAGGAAAGTAGACTATTACCTGAATGGTGGCCGATTAGGAAAAGGGGAGATGCAACGAGACCTGGGTGTCATGGTACACCAGTCATTGAAAGTAGGCATGCAGGTGCAGCAGGCAGTGAAGAAAGCGAATGGTATGTTAGCATTCATAGCAAAAGGATTTGAGTATAGGAGCAGGGAGGTTCTACTGCAGTTGTACAGGGTCTTGGCGAGACCACACCTGGAGTATTGCATGCAGTTTTGGTCTCCTAATCTGAGGAAGGACATTCTTGCCATAGAGGGAGTACAGAGAAGGTTCACCAGACTGATTCCTGGGATGTCAGGACTTTCATATGAAGAAAGACTGGATAGACTCGGCTTGTACTCGCTAGAATTTAGAAGATTGAGGGGGGAGCTTATAGAAACTTACAAAATTGTTAAGGGGTTGGAGAGGCTAGATGCAGGAAGATTGTTCCCGATGTTGGGGAAGTTCAGAACAAGGGGTCACAGTTTAATGATAAAGGGGAAATCTTTTAGGACTGAGATGAGAAAAACATTTTTTACACAGAGAGTGGTGAATCTCTGGAATTCTCTGCCACAGAATGTAGTTGAGGCCAGTTCATTGGCTATATTTAAGAGGGAGTTAGATGTGGCCTTTGTGGCTAAAGGGATCAGGGGGTATGGAGAGAAGGCAGGTACGGGATACTGAGTTGGATGATCAGCCATGATCATATTGAATGGCGGTGCAGGCTCGAAGGACCGAATGGCCTACTCCTGCACCTATTTTCTATGTTTCTATGTAAAATGGGTACCAAAGTTAATTAGGAAATCTAGTGGGAAAGTGAATGAATCCTTCCTGAAGTACAGAGAGGGAATGAGTAGCTTTTTTGAGGGTGAGACAGCAGGAGGATATGAAGTCGCTGATCCTGACATTGATGGTATTATTAGGTCGGAGCAAATTCCCAACGATGGGGGTATGGAACGGAATCCCATTGGCAATTCCCTTGCAGGAAGCTGCCTATTCCACCTCTGGTATTAGGTCCCACAGTAGATGTAAATAATCCCCCGGCCACAGACGTCCACACTGCAATGCAACCTGGTCTGACGGCAGCTCAGAGACCCGTACTATGAATCCAGAAACGGGAAAAAACTTCAGAATTAAATAAGGAGGAGGAGGATCTTAAAGCTTGGATAGACATGCCATTCCGAAACCCGACTTTTCCTCGGTTTGGTTGGAGAGGGTATAGAGCTGTTAGACCTGATCAGTGCTACAACTGTGGGGAATTAGGACATTGGAGCCGATCGTGTCCTGTGTGGGAATACCGAAAAGGAAGGGGGCAAAGAAGAGAGCTACAGGGTTTCAGGAATCAGTGGATCCCGAGAGGTTACTGAGACACTTGGGACCCAAAAGGTAGAGGAAGAGGACACTGGCAGGGAGGTCCGGGGGTAGGGACATTTTTGGCAACTGAACCCATTCCGGTAGCCATGACCTGCCAGCTAATACAACATATGAAATCTGAAGGCCCATCCTCACATGGCCCAAAAATCACCCCCTTTCAAATCCTATGAGGAGAGACACAAAGAATCTAATTAGGATCAAGAAACCTCATTAAAAGGAAGGACTATGAAAAGGGAAACATAGTAACTGGTGACAACGAGAATGGGAACTAAGGAGAACTGAAATGGCACTAGGGAGAGAAGAAACAAGCTTATTGTGCAGGAGGTATGGGAGGGGGGGAAAGGAGCTATTGTACTAACTTGTTGCTACGTTTGTGCCTGCAGGACAGTTTAAGCGACACCATACTATCTGGGGAGTGAGGTAAAGAATATACAGACCCCTTGAGAATGGGCAGAAGACAGCTCAGGTAATGTAGCTCCCGAAAAACTGGAACCAACAAGAAGAAGGAAATGATACTGTCCTGTCCCTTTAAGACAGATCTGGGAAGGCCAACAGATTGAGAAAACTGCTCCTCAATATCCCTACTCATAGACATAGACATAGAAAATAGGTGCAGGAGGAGGCCATTCGGCTCTTCGAGCCAGCACCGCCATTCATTGTGATCATGGCTGATCGTCCCCTATCAATAACCCGTGCCTGCCTTCTCCCCATATCCCTTGACTCCACTAGCCCCTAGAGCTCTAACTCTCTCTTAAATCCATCCAGTGACTTGGCCTCCACTGCCCTCTGTGGCAGGGAATTCCATAAATTCACAACTCTCTGGGTGAAAACGTTTTTTCTCACCTCAGTCTTAAATGACCTCCCCTTTATTCTAAGACTGTGCCCCCTGGTTCTGGACTCGCCCAACATTGGAAACATTTTTCCTGCATCTAGCTTGTCCAGTCCTTTTATAATTTTATATTTCTATAAGATTCCCCCTCATCCTTGAAAACTCCAGTGAATACAAGCCTAGTCTTTCCAATCTTTCCTCATATGACAGTCCCGCCATCCCAGGGATCAATCTCGTGAACCTACGCTGCACTGCCTCAATCACAAGGATGACCTTCCTCAAATTAGGAGACCAAAACTGTACACAATACTCCAGATGTGGTCTCACCAGAGCCCTATACAACTGCAGAAGAACCTCTTTACTCCTATACTGAAATCCTCTTGGTATGAAGGCCAACATTCCATAAGCTTTCTTCACTGCCTGCTGTACCTGTAAGCCAGCTTTCAGTGACAGGTGTACAAGGACGCCCAGGTCTCGCTGCACCTCCCCCTTACCTAACCTAACCCCATTGAGATAATAATCTGCCCCCTTGTTTTTGCCGCCAAAATGGATAATCACACAATTATCTATATTATACTGCATCTGCCACGCATCTGCCCACTCACTCAACCTGTCCAGGTCACCCTGCAACCTCCTAACATCCTCTTCAATGTTCACACTGCCACCCAGCTTTGTGTCATCCGCAAACTTGCTAGTGTTGCTCCTAATTCCCTCTTCCAAATCAATAATATATATGGTTACCAGTTGCGGCCCCAACACCGAGCCTTGCGGCACTCCACTCGCCACTGCCTGTCATTCTGAAAAGGACCTGTTCACTCCTACTCTTTGCTTCTGGTCTGCCAACCAATTTTCTATCCATGTCAACACCCTACCCCCAATACCATGTGCTCTAATTTTAGTCAAAGGTCTCCCGTGCGGGACCTTATCAAAGGCTTTCTGAAAGTCTAGATACACTATATCCACTGGCACCCCTTCATCAATTTAAATTATCACATCCTCAAAAAATTTCAGAAGATTAGTCAAGCATAAATTCCCTTTCATAAATCCATGTTGACTTGGACTAATCCTTTTACTGCTATCCAAATGCCCCATTGTTACCTCTTTAATAATTGACTCCAGCATCTTTCCCACAGTCAGGCTAACTGGTCTATAATTCTCCATTTTCTCTCTCGCTCCTTTCTTGAAAAGTGGGATAACATTAGCTATCCTCCAATCCACAGGAACTGATCCTGAATCTATTCAACATTGGAAAATGATCACCAATGTGTCCACTATTTCTAGAGCCACCTCCCTGAGGACCCTGGGATGCAGACCATCAGGTCCAGGGGATTTATGATCTTTCAGTCCCATTAGCCTACCCAATACTATTTCTCGCCTAATGAAAATTTATTTCAGTTTCTCTACCGCCTTCAGTTCCTCTGTCGTCCAGTACTTCTGGGAGATTGTTTGTGTCTTCCTTAGTGAAGACAGATCCGAAGTACCTCTTCAACTCTTCTGCCATTTCCTTGTTGCCCATAATAATTTCACCTGTGTCTGCCTTCAAGGGACCCACATTTGACTTTGCTACTCTTTTTCCCTTAACATATCTAAAGAAGCTTTTACTCCCCTTCTTTATATTCCTGGCCAGCTTCCCTTCGTACTTCATCTTTTCAGCCCGTATTGCCCGTTTTGTTTTCTTCTGTTGTCCTATGAAAGTTTCCCAATCCTCTGGCTTCCGGCTACTCTTTGCTGTGTTATAAATCTTTTCTTTTAGTTTTATTCTATCCCTAACTTCTCTTGTCAGCCACGGTTGCCTCCTACTCCCCTTAGAATCTTTCTTCATTTTTGGAATGAAATGATCCTGCGTCTTCCGGATTATGCACAGAAATCCCTGCCATTGCTGTTCCACTGTCATTCCTGCCAGGATCCATTTCCAGTCTACCTTGGCCAGCTCCCCTCTCATGCCTTCATAGTTCCCTTTGTTCAACTGCATCACTGACACTTCCGATTTAGCGTTCCCCTTCTCAAATTGCAGATTAAAACTAATCATATTATGATCACTACCTCCAAGCGGTTCCTTTACCTCGAGTTCTCTTATCATATCTGGTTCATTGGACAACACTAAATCCAGAATTGCCTTTTCTCTGGTCAGCTCCATTACAAGCTGCTCTAAGAATCCATCTCAGAGGCATTCTATAAACTCTCTTTCTTGGGGACCTGAACCAACTTGATTTTCCCAGTCTACCTGCATATTGAAATCCCCCATCACCACAGTGGCATTACCTTTGTTACATACCAGTTTTAATTCCTGCTGCAACTTACACCCTACATCCAGGCTCAGGCTACTATTTGGGGGTCTGTAGATAACACCAATTAGTATCTTCTTGCCTTTACAATTCCTCATCTCAATCCACAGTGACTCCCTCGCAAGGGACTGAATTCCATCCCTCACCAGCAGAGCTACCCCCCCTCCTCTGCCCACCTGCCTGTCCATTCTATAGGATGTATAACCCTGAATATTAAGTTCCCAGGCCCGATCCTCCTGCAGCCACGTCTCAGTAACCCCACAATGTCATATCTACCAACCTCTAACTGAGCCTCAAGCTCATCTATTTTACTTCTTATACTTCGCGCATTCATATACAATACTTTTAATTCCTTACGCATCTCACCTTTCACATTGATCCCTATTACACTTGGCCATACTCTCCTATCCCTTTGTGAGCATTCTTTCCCGTTAATTCTGGGGTCATTAACCATCCCTTTACTCTCTTTCTCTTTAACTCCGTCCTTGACTATCCCATTTGACATCCTTTGAAAATGACATCAAGGAAGAGGAAGAAGATACCTGCCTTAGTGCCCAACTTTAACATCATCTAGCTTTTGACACCAGTGAAGGAAAGGAGAGTAACACTATCCAATCTTCCCTAAAGAAACAACACAGACAACCTATGACGACTATTGGGACGAACTCCACTTTAAAGAACTGAATTTGAATTTGAAAATAAACATTCCTCTGTGGTTTGGGGCAAAACACCTACTTTGCGTCTAAATTATGATTATTAGAAATAAATCGATAAAAATTTGAATTTGGTCTCTAAATTGTATGGTAATGAATTGGAGGGACTTTAAAGATTGAGATTTGGAACCGACTTGTGAGATTTGGCTTAGGAATATTTGGAGTTTGATTATTAATTGATATTGTTATTGTCTCATCCCCAGATAGGCAGCCAAATATGGGAAGGATTATTCAGAGAACATCAGGAAGGATGGAACTTGGGAAGATCTGGTAACATGGAAATTATTCAGGGAACATGAGAGTTGGAATTGGAAATGGTCAAAAGAGGAACTGCTAACCCTTCAAGAAGCCATCTAGTAAGTACTCCGTGGTTAGGAAACTAGTATAAGAGAGAACCCCTATGGACTGAGAGCCGAGCCAACATACTAAGGAAGAAATACTGGAGAAGTCTATTGAATTAGAAAGAGAAACTTGAATGGGTGTTGAGATCGCATAGTCGATGTATTTGACCGGTGGATCTAAATTGTTTAACCCTTGATAGTAAAACGGCTTCTATTATCGAGGTGGAAAGAAATTGTCCCTAGAATTGGCATTCTTAATTGGATTTATGATGAAATTGACAATATATGGAAATTGATTCATTACATTTGAACAGCTGGAAATTCCACAGGAATTGGAATGGAATTGTTTTATCAGCCACAATGCTTTGGAATGAGAAGGATGAGATGGACACTGAAATTTAAAATAGTAAATTGAAGGCTGAGACTGAATTTGGTTGAATTGAAACATTTTTCATGGTTTGCTTTAAATAAGAGTCACGCCTGTAGGGAAATCTGGACTGAACCCAGCTGAAATTTATATGAGAAACCATCAGCAGATATACATATTATAACATTGTGTGAATACGGAGAGAGCTGATTAATGTTGATCCCAGGATAGTAAAGAGTATTTTATAGAACAGAATAGTAATATGAATAGTGATAGAGCAGAATATAATAGAGATAGTTATGGTGAAATGGATAAGGGATAGTATTGCAGAATTACAGTGAATGTATGGGAAAGCATTGGTGCATGAGTGATAACATGCTTTGTCCCAAGTTTTTCAGGAATTATAGGTTATTGGTTCGACTATGGAAAGGGATAGAAGAATGGGCAACAATACAGATACAGGGAATTCGAGCCCATGAAAACTCGGGAGGTGAAGACTCATCAGACGGTAATTGTGAAGCTACGCCCATGAAAACTCGGAAGCTTGACAAGATTCTGGGAAGAAACATCATCGTCTTGTTTTTGTTATTAGATGGAGAATGTAATAGACAGCACTGGTTATATGATTATCTGACTATTTGGTTATCATAAATGATGGTTTATCATATATGATAAAAGGAAGGAATGTTAATTCTGGCCAAATTGGAGAGGCCAGGACACTAAAATTGAGTAAAGGCTTCTGGGCTGCTAGGCCATTTGCTCAATTTAAATGTGCCTTCTGCAGAAATAGGAAAAGCTGCAGAATGGTGCCAGTTTGTCTAGAGCCTAGATAAGAGCTGCAGGAAGAGAATGAAACATTTGCAGATCCTGACAATTAGGTGCATGGAATGGATTGGATGAACGCAAACTAGACATACATATTGTATATAATGTTGCAAAGCTATACTTTGCTAGATGTTGATTGGATTAAGTATTGAGCTTTGTCTGGGTTTCTTGAATATCTGGGTAAATGTTCCTATGTTTGCTTCCTTTCAGAAGCACCGTTTGAATACATTGTATTAGTTAAAGGGCTGTCTCACTGTGCGAGTTGACCCACGAGTGACCCCGAGTTTAAAACAAATTTAACTCGTGGTAATCACGTACAATTAACGTAGCGGGAACGTCAGAACTCGTGGACGCAACTTAGCGACTCTTGGCGCTAACGGGAGGTACACGTGAAACTTGTTAACTCTTGCAAAAGTTCAAACATGTTTGAACTTTTCCACGAGTAAAATGTACTCTTGAGGTTAAAATTTGAAGCATTTTAAACTCGTTGTAAGAACGTAGTGGCCCGTGCGTTTAACTTTGTGATGCGTGATTCTACCGTGGGAACTCTTTTTAGAAACAATAATCAGGGACAGAAATATCAGTTACTTAGACTTTTTAAAGACAAATTCTGCTTAACAAAGTTAAGCAAGTTATTGATAAGGTGACAGAGTGGGTTGAAAAGAAAAAATTGCTTGAAGTTTATATATAAATTTGTGTTGTGTTGTGTTGTGTTGAAAAGCTTTTTGCTGATCCGTTTGATTCTCACTGTTTGTTTACTTCATTGCACAATAAAAGAGAGATCTTTGCTATCAAGATCAAATTGATGTCTGGAAGTCTTCATTTTAATATCACTACAAAGTCTCATGACTTGAATGTAATATTCCTTTCATCATAAAACACAAAATAGAGGAAGGCAAAATATATTCACATCTTGATTCTCATAATCATTTGTGAGATTTAAGGACTCAGCTGCTTCATATGCTGTGCTTTTAAAATTGTCCCCTCTCAGTAGATCAGAAAATAAGACAAACAGCACGGTGAATGTGAAACAAAGTCTTTATTCATCTTGTTCAATATAAAAAACGCTTTTTTGCACATATTGAGAAAAGGAGCACCACAGCAAACAACACAGTGGTCTGAAAAAGGGCCTCTCATGCATGAAAATCAACAAATGAAGCACAAATAAAAGTATTTCCACTATATACTAATTCAGCTGAGAAATGCACAAGTCTAAATTCAGGCAATAAAAGATACAATGCAATGCGCTAAATGACAAGTTTTGAGATCTACAATCAGATAAGCAGATGCATGATAACCACGTTTTAAAGGAAAGACAGATGCAATGAAATTACTTTTACACCACAATAAAAAATAAAATCCACACTTAAAGTTAAACAAAGAAAAGTCAGCAGGATTTAAACTAAACATGAAATTAACTGGATTTTTCTGCATGTGGGCTCTCCTCATGCAGTGATGTACCTGTGGTCGGCAGCCGCTCAAAATAAGCTGTCCTGCCACGGCACACTGCCCAATTCTGAATTATAGTAGGAGCAGAGATGGTCTCTCTGCTCTTTTGCACTGTTGGTCCCCGTGTTACCTCGAAAACACTGCAGTGGCACCAAAGTCTCGTCATTTGTACCACTCCTCCACGCACCTAGTGTTATTCTCCCTGTTTGACTGTCCACTAAGTCACCGTCCTGCATGGCTGTTGCTGATCCTGAAGCTGCACCTCTGATACAGATCAGGTTGTGCAGACCACATGCAGCAAACACAATAGTCTCTACGTTCTTTGGTTGGCATGACATCATTTTTTTAACATGTGATGATTTTTCAACACTTCGATATACATTGTTGCCTCAAGATTAACGGGAGAGGAACTTGGTACACTCGGGAGACGAACTTGGAACATCGCAGAAATGAGAAGTAAACGGCAAACTTAGACATACCCGTGGGAACTCGGTTAAACTCTGGATCATAAACTTGTAGTCTCGTACACAACCACGAGTCTTTCACTCGGAGTCACTCGTGGGTCAACTCGCACAGTGAGACAGACCTTTTACTGTATTATTGGGTTCGGGAAATGTCTATCATGTACTGGGTTAATCGATATATGTCATTGGACCGTAAAGAGACCACCCCCATGTGGTCCGGCCCCTCATGATTCAGGGACCTATAAAAGACCACTCCCACGAGGTCCTGTGTCGATCTTTTGGAAGAACGCTTAGGACTGTGTGACCTTCTGGAGTGTCTCTGCTTGAGCGAGGCTAAAGAGGGCTTGATCAGGCAGATATGAGGATCGAACCCACGGTGGGTAGGTATAGTAGTGGGAAATGTAATTGTGTTTTGTCAAAATATAGTTTAGATGTGCAAGTGCTTGACTCAGTGATTTTTGACTGAAACTAGACTGGGGGAAGCTTAGAACAAGCTATTTACACTTGCAACTAATTACATGGAAACTTACACAGTGAGGAATGCACTAACTGGGCTCAAGAATAGTAGCAATGTTACAAAATTTTGAGATTTAAAAAATAAAGTCTGCAATTTATCCCATCAGATAAAGCATAAAAAGAAGTTTAATTTGACACCTAATTTACTTTCATATCTTCAGTATTAAAAACGTTATGGCCATTTTCATACTCGGAAATTAGCATCTTGTTCTCTATTGCTTTTCCATTGACTTAACACAAAAGCTGTGATCAAGGACAGTCAAAAGCCCATAACATTCTTAAAAAATTAAGAGAACTGAAAGAAATTTTCAGTTTTACTTCGGAGTCACGTGAGTGACTACGTGAAGAGCCCGTCCAGCACGCATGCGCGACATTAGCGTTCACGCAGTGCAACAGCGACGACCGGGAGTACAGGCGCTCCCGCTACACTTCGGTGAAAACTAAACAGCGGACCATCAGGTAAGTCTTACTCTGAGGTCGTAATCAGCAAGCTGTGCTCTGCTCTGTATTCCAGGGGAACTGGGAAAATGAGCAGCACGGCAAAGGAAGAAAACCGCCCCCCGTTCGAATCCAACAGAACGGGAGTGTTCCATCAGTGGGGGGCGAGAGGCAGCACCTGGACTGCATATGCTGCGGTCCACCCTCATCGAGACCGAGCCGAGCCCAGTCCCGCTAGCGCAGCCTGATGAGCGGCAGCGGGCTGGAGGAAAAGTTTAAAAACATTTTTTTTTTTTTTAAAAAACGTCCGGTTATGTCTGACTCCGATGAGGAGGGTCCGCCTTAGAGCGGCAGAGCTAGCCGCCTCAGCCGAATGGAAAGGCTCATGGAGCAACTGCTCCAGCGAGACTTGCTTCAGGAGCTAGAGCAGTCTCGCCAGGGGGATCAGGCACTCCCACAGCAGTGCTCTACAATGCACTGGCCATCGCTTTCCCCTCAAAGCAGGGCAGCGTTGGCGACCAGGGCTGGGCTGGTCAGGAACAGGGGTCATTGGCTGAAGATGTCAGGAGTACGCTTGGGGTACAGGATCAGGAAGAGGTGCTGGGTGTGGAGATTCGCTACGTGGTTACACCACGAGCAGGGCGGCCATTGGAGCCAAAACTGGCGGCCAGCATCAACCACCTGTCCCTCAAACCCCTACAAGACAGGTACTTAATGAGGCACTAGAGCTGGAAAACTGCAGTTCGCTCAATGTACCGGCTGTTAACAGCCAAATCTGGGGGGGGGGGGGGGGGGGGGGGACAGACTATCCGGAACCAGGAGCTAAAATCCTCAAGCTCCTGACGACAGGGATAACAGCCTATGCTCGTTCCGTGAATGGCGTGGATATGACCACAAACCAGCAAGACACTCTGGCTCTGCTGTGCAACACCCAATATGAGATAAACAACCTCCGCAAGGAGAGAATAAGACCTGCCCTCAATCCCAGGTTTGCAGGACTGTGTAAAACACCGGCCTCAGAGCCGCAGATCCTGTTATTTGGAAGGACAAGTGAAAGACCTGGAGGAAGAGTCCAAAGCATTTGGCCTCATGAGGGCAGGCCCCGGAACGAGCAGACCCACACAAAAACCAGACGGCAGTACCCCACCTCGTCCACCAGTCAAGGTCAAATTTATGGAACTGGTGAAAGCTCGGGGTCCGCATACTATCCCCGAAAGCCTTTTTTAGGCCAGGGCCCAGAGCGGACCCCATGGAAAATGCGCCACCCCCAATCAGCAGT
Organism: Malacoraja senta; assembly: GCA_038087875.1. NCBI lineage: Eukaryota > Metazoa > Chordata > Chondrichthyes > Rajiformes > Rajidae > Malacoraja > Malacoraja senta. Next base: position 429,014 of record JAXLNO010000860.1, on the reverse strand, counting down.
ACATCAGCAGTACATCCAGCAGTATAACGACGGATGAACAAACGGAAGAAAGGAACTCTACCATAACTATAGAGGTAGGTGGGTCTGGTTCCTACCAGCATGTAAATGGGGAACTGTACTAACAGAGGTCTGTACTAACAGGAGGTGTCTCACGAATGATAGTTATATACTTAACAGTATTTGGGGATACAAAATAGAGTTCATTCAAGAAAACATGCCACCAGTTCAGCACGTACCCCAAAGGGTCTTTACCCTCTCAGTCAAAGAGAACTAGAGGCTCAAGCAGAACTGGTGAAGTTACTTACAAAGGGTGTCATTGAGAAATCCAAACATGAACCTTTGGAATTTGTCTCAAATATATTTACCAAAAGCAAAAAAGATGGTGGATGTCGCATCATCATTGACTTAACCTCACTAAATACCTTTGTTAAGTATGTACATTTCAAAATGGAAACATTTGTAACTGCTAAACAACTGATTTCCAAAGGATACTTTATGGCAAGCATTGATTTAAAAGATGCCTACTATTCAGTACCCATTCACAAGGGTCATCGCAGATACCTAAACATTTACCTGGATGGGGCAACTATGGCAGTATAAAGTGTTGCCTAATGGGTTGACATCAGCCCTAGACTATTTACCAAGATATTAAAACCAACCTTGGCAACATTAACGAAACAAAGACATATTGTCATGGCGTATCTTGATGATATCCTAATAGTAGGCAAAACCATGGAGTTGGCTAAAATCAGCTGTATTAGATACCAAACAATTGTTTGAAACCTGGGTTTGTCATACATCCAGATAAATCTAAGTTGACGCCATCCACAACTATGGACTATCTGGGATTCACAATTAACTCAATCCACATGTCTGTAACGTTGCCAAAAGGTAAAGCAGCAGAATTGGCACAGATGTGCAAAAATTTAATGGTAAGCAATCGACCAACCATCCGACAAGTGGCAAGAGTAATTGGCAAAATGGTAGCAGCATTTTCAGCTACACAATTTGGACTCCTGCACTATCTGCACCTACAAAGGGCAAAAGTACAGGCGTTGAAACGACATGCAGGTCACTTTGACAGAACCATGAAACTACCCATTGAAGCAATATCAGATTTACAATGGTGGATATAACATTTGGCATAGTTCCAGCCCTATCATCGTCAATAACCCAACATTAACTATACAAACAGATGCCAGTGCTCAAGGCTGGGGAGCAACTAATACCATATCCAGCACAGGTGGTAGATGGACTAACCTAGACTCATCTTTACTACAAACACTGGGCATAAATTATTTGGACATGTTGGGTGCGTTTTATTGTTTTAAAGCATATTCTAGCAATATGCACAACTTGCATGTTCATTTACAAATTGATAATATCACGGTGGTGGCCTATATTAACCATATGGGCGGAATAAAGTCGATATCATGTGACAATTGGGTCAACACAATCTGGTAATGGTAGGTCGATAGACATATTTGGCTATCAGCAACTTACCTACCAGGTAAGCTAAATACAGTGCCAGGTCACGCAAATTCAATGATAAACACCGAATGGATGTTAAATCCTAGAGCTTTTGCTAAAATTACAAACCAATATGGCACACCAGATATCGATATCTTTGCATCCAGACTAAATCACCACGTACCAATGTATGTCCCTTGGGAACCACACCCTGAGGCAGCAGCGATAGATGCATTCGCGCTGAACTGGGGGACCTATTTCTTCTATGCTTTTCCCCCCTTCTGCCTTAATCTGTAAGGTACTACGCAAAATACAGATGGACTCTGCTTCAGGTATTTTGATAGTACCAACTGGCCTACACAGCCATGGTTCCCAGTGGTACTCGACATGGTCATCGAAACTCATATGACCTTTCCCAGTAGCCCAGACCTATTGACGCACCCTGTATCAGGCATAAGTCATCCATGCCATGACAAAATTAACCTACTGGGTTGCAGATTATCAAAAGACCACTGCTGGGACTGGGGTGTCTGACAGGACCATCAACATGATGACACCGTATGTCCAACAGGAAACAATACCTATCGAGCATCAGGAAGTGGGAAAGATACTGCTCGACTACTGGGACAACGTAGTCATCTGCAACCATAACCAATGTACTGGAGTTCCTGGGGGGGCCTTCACCATAATGAAGGATTGAGCTACAGCGCCATCAATACTGCCAGAAGTGCGCTGTCAGCCTACTTAAAACAGGTGCCAGGACAACAGGCCATAGGGTCTCAACCGCTGGTGATCAAACTCATGAGGAGTATCGTCAACTCCAACCCTCTTAGACCTAGGTATACCCAAATCTGGGATGTCAGTGTGGTCCTGACATACCTAAGGGGATGGTCCCCAGCCAGGTCTCTCACCCTGGAAAAGCTAACCCTGAAAACGGTCATGCTGATGCCACTAGTCTCAGCACATAGAGTCCAGTCCCTCCACTTACTGCGACTGGACAACATGGTTATAACACCAGACCGGGTCTCATTCACCATTCAGGAGCTGCTAAAGCAGAGCAAGCCAGGAACTTGAGTCCTAGTTATGGATTTCCGGGCATACCCACCTGACCTACGGTTGTGTGTCATGACTTACTTATTCACTTACATCAACACAACAAGAGATTCTCGAGGGAGAGGGGTAAAAAAAAAATTTTTTAAAAACAGCCACAAGAAACTTCATGGTTGGGTGTCGAGCCAAACCATCTCGAGATGGCTCAAGCAGGTACTGGGAGCTGCTGGAGTAGATACTGATGTATATACATCTCACTCCACCAGGGCAGCATCCACATCGGCAGCTAAAAGAATGAACATGGAGAAAACGTTCCAGACGTTCTACCACAAGCCGCTAGCAGAACCTGTGTTATTTGCAGAAACTTTTAAAATCTGCAAAAATATATAATTTAAGCCCGGGGGAGCATTTTGTCTTTTGCTATTGTTTAATAGATACCATTATTGTTTACAAACAGATTATGGTTGATTACGATAACATACTTCCTCCCTTGAATGACTTCGGCAGCGAGTGAAGTATGAACTGTTACACGGTTTGAAATCACAGAGCTTTAAAATCTTCACGTAGTCACTCACGTGACTCCGAAGTAAAATAGTAAGATTAAACGAGAACTTACCAGTTTGAAGTTTGATCTGTATTTTATGAGGAGTTACGATGAGGGATTACGTGCCCTCCGCTCCCACCCTCAATTATAGATCAACTGGTATCTTAGTTCTCCTTTTTTTACTATGTTTATTTCAATTATTGTGTTTCCTGTGATTCCACACCGCTGCTTTGAAGAATGTCGCGCATGCGTGCTGGACGGGCTCTTCACGTAATCCCTCATCGTAACTCCTCATAAAATACAGATCAAACTTCAAACTGGTAAGTTCTTGTTTAATCTTACTATTATTATAGATTGAAGCATTCTGAAACAAATATGAAACAATCTTACTTGGATGACCTGAAATTAAAGCATATAATTAGTTAGTTACCCAATTGTAGCTAATTACAAAATTGAATTACTAGATCTAAACATCTATCCATTTCTTAAGAAAAGATCAACATTTTTAAATAGCCTAAGTGTCCAAATAACATTCACACAAGAATTCACAATATAACATGATTTTAAAATCTCATTGTCATGGATTTATAGGCCAAATGGAAGGAATTTAGTGTTTAATTCCCATAAATTAATGGCCATTTAAATCATCTTGCGAGTGGGTTTTTGAGGAACGCGATCGATTGGAACGTTGCAGTTGCGGTGAATTTAAACCCCATATCGGCAGGAAAAATACTGCCGGTTCGTATGGGTCCTAAATCACCGTTTCGCAATGTAAAATGTGGATTAAAAGCATCCTAAGAAGCACGTTTATATTTAAAATAAACGTCTTTCCTTTACCTGTCCCGTGCGTGAAATCCGTTCCCGTTGTCGGCGTTGACGGCTTTAGAAGCAGATTTTTAAATTACTCCAGTGCTGAAATTGTCGGGCGATTCAAAAAGAATTTTCACAGAATGGCCGTCGGAACAATTCTTCAGCAAAAGCTTGCACTCCGAGATAATATATCCAGGACAGGTAGGAGAAAAAACGCATTTTAACCCCCCCCCCCCCTCAAAGGCGTCAAAGTCGCGCACACGGCCAGTGGCAGAACTGCAGCGCCGCTGAAGGTAAGTTTTGTAACATACCTAAAAATAGTTCTAATTTATAAGACATCAATCATATTGCAATATCATTCAAGGGTAGCATTTAGATGCTTATGCCCAGCAGTAATATTAATTCCATATAAAATTAGTCTTGTGAAAGCTCATGGTTAATAAAATCCTGAGAGTGAATGTTGACATGTGCTATTAGGTACACTATAGGATTGAGACTCCACTAGAATTCAGTTCTGGTTGGGGAGTTTTGCCCTCCTAAATCATCTATTGAACACCATTTCCTTTTCTGGCACTGCATTGCAATAATACCACTTAAGTTATAAAGAAAAGCTAGACTAGTGCACGTTGAACCAATTAAAGCACTCGATCATGAACCGAGGTTCACTGTTCACTAAACCTGCTGGAGACTACACTGTGAACGCATTTTTAATGGTGAAAACATACTGATATAACTATAAAGAGCTGACAGCAGCAAAATTCTATTGAGATCAATGGTCTTTTTGTATTTGGGAAAGAGCCACACTTCTTCATGCTGTTGCGTTAGGTAAGTGAGTGTAGGAGGATGAGAAGCATACTTACTTACTTACTTACTGCCTATTACACCTCCTGGCATGTAGGGCAGCAATGAAGGTCCTCCACTCCTGTTTGTTCTGGGCTAGCTTCTGGACACTACCCCAGGTCAGGTCCATTGTTTTCATTTCCTCCTCTACAGTTAGGTGGTTTTGTGTCTCCCTCTTTGTCTTTTCCCTTCTGGTATCCGGTATTCTTGGGATGCTGTCTGGTTCTCTTCTCAGTATATGGCCAATCCAGTTACAGCGTCTTCTCATGATGATGGTGTCCATGCTCTCTTGTTGGCATTGAGCAAGGAGATTTTGGTTGGATATGGTGTTTGGCCAAAATATTGTAAGGATTCTTTTCAGGTTCTTAGTATGGAAGACTGACAGCTGGTTGATGTCGCTCACTGTCATTCTCCAGCATTCCGAGCCATATAGGAGGCTGGAGAGGACACAGCTCTGATATAACTTCAGCTTGGTCTTGGTGCTGTATTGCTGGGACCTCCATACACTGTTTAGCATTCTGAAAACATTCCTAGCCTTGTTTAGCCGTTTTTTTAATGTCATTGTGTGCTCCGCCATCGTGTCTGACTTTGCTACCAAGATAGGTAAACTCCGTAGTTATGGGAAGATCATTTCCATTCACTTGGATTGTCAAGGGGTTTTGGATATTTAGTGTCATTACTTCAGATTTTTTCTGGTTTATCTTCAGGCCAATTTGTTGTGCAAAGTCACTGAGACGGGATGTTGTTTCCTGCATGTGAGTGTGGGAGACCAGAGCCAAGTCATCAGCAAAATCAAGGTCTTCCAATGCTGAGAAGAGGGTCCATCGTATGCCTCGCTTCATTAAACCGCTTCATGCCCAGCGAGCTTCTTGTTCTGCTTCTGTTGTAAGGAGTTGGCCCTTTTTGTCTACAATTGGTGTCTCAGTGGTTCGACGATTTTTGCCACAGATTATCTTGGTTATCTTGTGGACCTTCCCTTGCTCCCCTTTCTCAGCTGCATCTTCTGCTTCATTAGCAAGATCTTCCAGGTACACCCGTTTGTCAGCTCTGGCTTTCCTTTGAACTGCTTTGTTTGCTTCATGGTACTGCATCATGTATCTTGCTTGCAGCCGTTTGGACTTTGTCTCATTTATTTGCTTCTTTAATTTTCTCCTATTTTCAATGATTTGCCATGTGTCTTCAGTCCTCCACTCTTTTTTTGTCTTCTGCTTAAACCCCAGGCAGGCTTCACTGGTTTTCACATAAGTTATTTTGTTTTCTTCCCACACAGTATTAATATCATTGGCATTTGGCTCCGAGTGATCGTCCATATCTGCTAGTGCCTAAAACCTGTTCCTTAATTGTAACATGATAGAGCCTTTCACATTTGCGTCGTAGTTTCTCAACGTCAAACTGTTGCCTGCCTGCCATTTTGCTTCCTGTTTTCCTCAGTTTTACTTTGAGAACAGCCAGGACTAGGTGGTGGTCACTACCAACATCAGCTCCCTGTTTAACCTTAACATCAAGTAATGAGCGTCTCCATGTGCCGTTAATCATCAAGTGGACTATCTGATTCTTATCCTTTCAATTTGGAGAGTACCATGTCAGTTTGTGGATGTCTCTATGCAGAAAGAGGGTCCCTCCAATTACTAGGTTGTAAGTGGTGCAGAGTTCTATTAGTCTCTCTCCATTCTCATTCATAGTACCACAGCCCTTTTTCCCGTCCATCTACTTTCACCTACAAGAATATCTAGGTTGTAGCATTTCATCTCTGATGTCATGTGCTAGTTTCCCTGTGTCGTACATTGTTCATACATTTCAAAAACCTATCCTAGTGTTATGTTTGGCATTTAGAACTTCCACCTTCCTGCCAATGGCTTCCTTTCGGCTTTCACCATTGACATTCATCCTAGCATCTGTCGATAGCCCTGGAAGTCCATCACGCCCAGTAGTGTTGATTCATTCAGTTGCTGTTTCCGTAACATATTTGCTTTACGAGACAGGGTTGTTAGCCCTGTGCTCAACCTCCAACCTGGAGGACCAGTGGATCGCTCTTCGTCTCACCTCTAGCCTTTGACCTGTCCAGCATGGGAGACCCTAACAGGAGACGAATCTCCTGCTGGCATAGCTCTAGGGGTCACTGAGACACACAAGCTCCCCGACCACGACAAGGTTGCAATCCAAAAGGAAGCATAAAAGCTGCTTAATCCCCACCATTGTATTTAGCTTTCTCCATGCCTTTGTGCAGACTACAGTGAGCGTGCCAAAGTTAGATAAAGACCTGTTCAAAAATAGTATTATTATTGCTTTAAAAACAGCTCAGGATTTAAAAGACAGCACTCAAACGTGAATTTGTTGGCTTACCTGAGTTTAAATTGAGGCCAGCCAAGCTAATTAATTCAATATTTCAACTAAACCTTGCAACACTGCTGTAAACTGTATAATTGCTAAGCCTTGTGGTGGTTTTATGTATTCAAAATTCAATGTGTATCCATTTTAGACCATCCATTTCTAATGCATGCCAGGTATGATGGCTCCATACCATGAGCACTTGCATAAATGAACCTTGTCAGTCTTCACACTTACTGCCATTGTCTTAACAAATACACAGCCAAGTCTCTGGAATCAGTCTTTCATGACAAGCTCTAAAAGTTACCAATGTCAATCTTCAGGTTTTATCCATATCTTAATATTGCTGTCTCCACTGCCTCCCAAACAGATTCCAGAACCATTATTTCCTACAATGTTAATTAATGAATGCCACGGTTTTACCCTTAATTGATAACTTAAATAGTTTGATTTTTGTTTGATTGATATGCTTGATATGATGGTGACACTGACACAGTAATGTCACTGGCAGTTATGGAGGATTCTGAGAGTTATCCACGTGCAGAAAATAAATAAAATATTACATTTCATTTTTCTATCAAGTTTACAAATCTGTCATCAACCAAAAGAGTGAAGCCTGTCTAAGGAGCCAGATGGAAAGCAACTCTTGTATGTAACGTACATTTGTTGGAATCATTCGGTGAAGCTATTTCTGACTTCACCAATCTTCCTTCCCCCGAACTGGCAAAACTTTCATAGAGTCATAGAGTCATAGGTTTATACAGCGTGGAAACAAGCCCTTTGGCCCAACTTGCCAATGCTGACCAACATGTCCCATCTACACTAGCCCCACCTGCCAGTGTTTGGCCACATTCCTCCAAACCTATCCTATCAATGTACCTCTCTAAATGTTTCTCAAACATTGCCATTGTACCTGCCTGAACTACCTCCTCCGGTAGCTCATTCCATACACCCACCACCCTTTGTGTAAAAACGTTGCCCCATAGGTTCCTATTTAATCTATCCCCCCTCACTTTAAAGCAACGTCCTCTGGTTCTCGGGCAAGAGACTCTGTGCGATTACCCGATATATTCTACTCATAATTGTGTACACCTCTATAAGATCCTCCTGCGCTCCAAGGAATAGAGTCCTAGCCTGCTCAACCTCTCCCTATCACTCAGGTCCTTGAATCCTGGAAACATTTTCACACAGTAAACCTTCTCTGCATCCTTTCCAGCTTGAAATCTTCTCTGCACCCAATTCCAGCTTGGAATTGACAGTAAAATTAGTGTTGATCTTTATTAGTCTTAGCCAAAATTAGTGATTGGCCCTATGCTCCTTTTTTAAATCCATCTCTATCAGTGAAAGTGTTAAACAATTAAATACAAAGCAAAAATATACGATTAATGACATGACTATTAACAGCATTGATGTTCAGAGGGATCTTGGGGTCCATGTGCATAACTCCCCAGAAAGTGGAAACATAAATAGTGGTAAAGAATGCAAATGGTATGTTTTCCTTCAGTATAAGTGTAAGGAAGTCATGATGCAGCTTTATAGGAATTTATTTAGGCTGCATTTGGTCGCCTAAGGGTGACCAAAACTGAACTCAATACTCCTAGTGTGGCCAATGACTTGTACAACTGCAACATATGTTGCAACTTCCATATACCCTTGCTCATGAAGACCGTCATGCCAAAAGCAGCTTTCACCATCCCGTCCAACTGTGACACAACCTACCCCATCACTCCATTGTTCTTGTACCTTCATCGTCAAATTTATTTGTCCCACTACAAACCTGACAAGTTTGATCTACCTCTTTTCTTCTCCTCTTTAATGGGACAATGTCTAATCCCTTTCTCTTGCTTTTCCAATCTCTCCAGGAAGGCATAACCTTTTTCTCATCTTTTCCTCCCTATACAATAAAACAAACTCTGAACTCACGCTCTTGCTCTTCTCCCTGTAGTTCTTGATCCAATGCACAAGCTCTGATCCAACTTACTTGAGCTTTCATCTCAAACTACTGACCTTCCCTCATCCAATCCTAATGTAATTAATGTATTTATCTCCCTTTGTGATTCCTCTTTCCTTGCACCCTTGGGTCTGGTCTCCTTCTCCTACCATTCTAAGTCAAGTCCCAATCTCTTATTATTCCTCTCCTCTCCTGACTCGACTGTATCTCCAACCCTTCTTCCAATCCCAAGCAAAGAAACAGGCTCATTTCAATCTTCTAGGTGTATGGTAGAATCTAGACCTGCATATTTGATTTTGATTGAGCAAATACTGATTGAGCAGAATTGTTTGAGAAAATCAGATTGAATTAAGCTAACATGTTTGATATTTAAATAGTGGATTTACTAATATGTTCTATGAAGTTTATAATTTACTGGACTAAGTGGGACCTGTTGGGTCCCAGCATCAGATGGGAGGGCTGGTCCCCCAACGCAATATTCCATCTCTCCACCATTTCCAATATTGGTGGACAGTGGGGGGGAGGGGGGGGGCTTTCTGGAGTGCTAGTATGGGTGTTGTGGGCTAAAGGAACTGGTCTCCAGAGGGCTAGTGTGGAAATTGTGGGCCGAATGGATTCTTGGGGTGGCAGCTCAGTCACTCAAGCCTGTTGTGCTGGCAGCTCACTCACTCAATGCTGGTGGGCTGGCAGTTGACTCATGGCTATTCCTTGAAATTCCATTTCAAGCAAGGTGCAAGGCCACCAAATTCAAGTGCAGTTTCTTACCACTTCAAGCAGGGTGCAAGGCCACCAAATTCCAATGCAGTTTCATACCATTTCAAGCAGGGTGCAAGGCCACTAAAGACAGCGAGTCGTGACCTCTCCCTCCTCCATCTTGCAGAGACTTAGCCACGCCCACACTTCTGGATTTTATAGTCCCCCCTCCCACCAGAAGGGTCCAGGCCTTCATGGCGTGATTGACAGGAGAGAGAATCTCAACATTTTTAAAACACTTATAACTCTTTTATTTTTCATTGGAAAAATCCTCGGCACCTGATGAGCGGAGGGGGACTCTAAGTTAAATGGCCAAAAATCACAGCCGTATGTGGTAGCGTTTTTCTAAAATTAATATAAAGCACAAACAGGAAGTGGTCAAGATTAGACTTTTATTTATATAGAAGGCAAGGCAACTTTAATTAGGCAAGGCAACTTTAATTAGGTAAGGCAACTTTAATTAGGCAAGGCAACTTTAATTAGGCAAGGCAACTTTAATTAGGCAACACAGCTATAGCATTTCCAAACCAAAGGCAACACAGCTTTAGCATTTCCAAACCAAAGGCAACACAGCTTTAGCATTTCCAAACCAAAGGCAACACAGCTTTAGGATTTCCAAACCAAAGGCAACACAGCTTTAGCATTTCCAAACCAAAGGCAACACAGCTTTAGGATTTCCAAACCAAAGGCAACACAACTTTAGCATTTCCAAACGATATTTTCAAACCACATTAAGGACACTGACAGGTCAGTAAAACTACTCACAGTTTAGTAGACATATGTTCAGTGTCATTCACAGCTCAGACTGAGAGACGTGACCCTCTTGCTCCTCCATCTTGCAGAGACTGACTGAGGCACTCAACATTTCCGTGTTTTATGGTCCCTCTGGAAGGGGCGTGGCCTTCAGGAAAGAGAATCTCAACATTTTTTAAACACTAATCACTCTTTTATTTTCGATGGGAAAAATCCTCTTGTCGTGCGCAGCGGAGGGGGACTGAGTAAGATGGCCAAAAATCACAGCCGTAAGTGGCAGCGTTTTTTCTAAAATCAATATACAGAACAACAGGAAGTGGTCAAGATCAGACTTTTAGTAATATAGATTGAAGTGGTAAATGTGTTATTTTATTGTACATTTTTTCATGTACCAGAAAGTTATGGTCACCTTATATATAGCCAATCAATGCCTCTAGAAGAATGAGGAGATTTGGTATGTTGGTGAATACTCTCTGGAACTGCTGCAGGTGTACAATAGAGAACATATTGATTGGTTGCATCACCGCCTGGTTTGGTAACTCGAACGTCCTGGAATGAAGAAGATTGAAAAAGATGTTGAATACTGTCCAGTCCATCATGAGTACTGACCTCCCCACCATCAATGAGATCTATAGGAGTCAGTGCCTCAAAAAGGCAGCATCATCAGAGACCCACACCATCTTAGCCAAGCTCTCATTTCACTCCTGAATCAGGAAGGTATAGGAGCCTGAAAACAGTAACATTCAGGTTCAGGACCAGCTTCTTCCCTACATCCATCAGGCTGTTAAATAGTATAACCGTCCATCTAAGCTCTGAACTACATGGACTTGGGCGGCATTTTTAAAACTGTTTTGTACTATTATTGTTTGTTTGTTTTTTTATACACTGAACTTATTTTTGTTGTTTAATATGTTCTTTACAGAGTACTATGTTTGCATAACTGTTCTGCTGCTGCAAGTAAGAATTGCATTGTTCCGTTTCGGGACACATGACAATAAACATTCCTGACTTTTGATTTGACTTTTTTTTTATCATTATATATAAAACTGGTTCTATTGTGTTAATGGGCCCCTTAAGCTGCTACAAATACGCAATACGACAATTAAACATTCTTGACTTATGCATGCCAAAATCAACAGAGTCTGGTAAGTGCAAATAATATAAAATATGGAACTTAAATGCTAATTTTCCTTTTCCCTGTTCTGAGCCCGGTAATCTCTCAGGCAAGTAATGTCTTGCACCTAATGGAAGGAAAAACAACTGTTTATATTGTGTCATATCATAGCCTCAATGTCCAAACTTGTTACAGCCAATGTTTTGATAGATTTTGATGTGGAAACCGAGCAGTCACTTTAAGTTCCAAAGGTCTCACAGATAGCACCAACACAAACTGATTTGGTGATGATGGTTGAGAGAAAGTCTATACTCTTTAAATAGATCACTGGAGTTTTCCATTTATATGAAGGGTCAGGTACAGTCTTTGATTATCATCTCATCCTTAGATGGTACTTTCAACGGTAGAGCATGTCGTTGGTCATTCTCTGAAGCCTCAGTTTATATTTTGAACTGGGGGTGAAGCTTGAATCCTCATGTTTTCTAATTAAGATCGGAGTTCTATTGATGAGGCTATGGTTAACACTTGATGTACATCCTCCTGATTGTGGTCTTTGTTTATTCCAATAACTTTCTTTCTTACTTGGATTACTTATCCTGGTATTGCACTAATATGAAAAACTACACAATAGTAGGGATGGAATGGCCTACCTTAGCAATTAACCACTATGGAGTTGTTATAGGTTGCACTAAATACTTCACCTTGCACTATTATTGTCTGGTTATCTAATACCTAGTTTAACTGATAATTGATTGTTTTATTATTTATCACATATTTATTGGTTGTGTTGTTGCATTCATGTGCCTGTAAAGCTGCAGCAAGTAAATCTTTCACCGTTCCATTGCTGGTGCTTATGATAATTAAACACTTTTAACTGTTTGCTGTAATCAGCCATAAGTAGCCATCAGGATAGTACAGATGTATTGAGAGAAAATAACTTTCATCATCCTTCATAGGGGCTAATTTGATTGGCATCAAATCAATAACCATCTTAGAGGGAAAAACCCTATTGGGGCATCTAGGGTGGCACAGTGGTGCAGCGGTAGAGTTGCTGCATACAGCATCAGGGATCCGAGTTCAATCCTGACTATGGGTGCTGTTTGTACTTTGTACATTCTCCCTGTGACCATGTGGGTTTTCTCCGGGTGCTCCAGTTTCCTCCCACACTCCAAAGACGTACATGTTTGTAGGTTAGCTAGCTTCAGTAAGTTATAAAATTGTCCTTAGTATGTATGATAGTGTTAGTGTACAGGGTGAACGCTGGTCAGCGCGGACTCAGTGGGTCAAAGGACCTGTTTCTGTGCTGTATCTCTAAAGAGTAACTTCTAATGAGTCAAGATGGACTCCCTGCATAATCACTGAGAAGCTGAATAGATTATTCTCTCACCATTGAAGCAAGGCACCAGATATTACAACACCCGGTCTGAAACTCATTAAGAAATTGCAAGCCCAATCTTTTTATATGTTATAAGACTGTTGCTAAAGCAGTGTTGGGAGGAATTTTTTAATGAATGGATTAAGTAATTGTGCTGCAAATTGTAAGCGCAAGGAAGAATTAAACAATAAATTCTCAGCACCCAGACCCTGTCACAGAAAATTTCAACTGGAGCAGAGTTAATTGTGCAGAGGCATTCATACCATCTTTAATTAGATTTACAAATAACTCTTCCTTTAAATTAAACAGCAAGACAGTCATTAATTAATGATTTATTTATTGTTTCTATTATTCTGATCATTTGCTGTGTGAAATACACTTAATGACTCAATTCAAGAAAGCACTTAAAATCCAGGAATAAATCATATGTAATGAATAAGATAATGCATCCTTCACAGTGCAGTGCTATAATATTTTACTTGTATTTAGGAGTTAGTGATAGGTATTTTCTATTTTTGAAAAAAACTGTACTAACCCATTGGCACAAGTATTGGCATTGACTATGATTGTCAAATACTCTGCTTAAAGTAAAACTTCCGAGCAACCATATAATCCAAATACTAATCATTTGACATATAGTATTTTGACAGTATGGTGGAAATAGGTTTCAAAATTCAATTTTCAATGTCTAGTTATGTAATTTCAAATATTATGCACTTTAGGGAGATCGTTATAAATCATTTTGTCACCAGGCACTGTGGATAAAAGATGAGAAAAGAATTCATATTATTTTATTTTGCCTTTTATTAATTTCCTCTCAATAAAGTACTAGGTGATCATAAAGGTAGAAAAAGATTCTGCTCTTTCTGTGCAAAAATCCTTTCACAATCTCCAAGTAACCCTTTATGATGTGTTGGGTTCACATGTCATTAAATCGGGATCCATAATCTCAAATGCAAAAATATATGTTGATAGAAAAATGGAAGGAACAATATTGAGCACAGGCAAGATCAAATGGGCTAAAAGCTTTTGATTTGAACAAGCTTCATCAGTTTATAAAACATGTAGGAACTGTATTACAGTTTTATGCTTTCTGAAACTCTCTTTCCACAAGAATCTCCTGCATTGTTATATTTGATGCCATTCTCGTGAGTAGCTGATACACTTCAAACATAATTATTTAGAAAAGTTGCTAATGACCCAAATCAGTTAACAATTGCTATTTTGATTTACTTTTCTTTCTGGTCCTGTTGAGTGTTTTAAAGAAAATTGTGATTAATCACCCAATTATAGAAGTTAATCACACCGATGAACAAGAATGAACAAGAATATATAGAATATCAATGTTTTAGCAGTGTCCAGTGGAATATGCTCTGCCTCCATTTTTTGTGATTTAAAATGTTCGTCAAGTTAAAATACCACCATGAGCTTGCCCATTGCTCTATAAGTAAATACTTCAATCCTCTAATCCTCAGAATCTGAGTTTCTCCAGTTCATGCCTCTTATTTCTTTCATCTATCATTCGCTATTATATGGTCTATTGTTAATTAATGTGCTAACACTTACAGTTTGTAAGAGTTACAGTTAAAGGCCTGTCTCACGAGTTTGCGGTCATTGGCAGTGAAACAGGAAGTATCTACCGCTCGTGGACCGCCAGAGACCGCGGGTTCGGTCAAACGCAAACTGCCGGGGCTATGCGGCGTTGGTCCCAACACCGCACGGTGCTCACAAAAAACCAACAATGTCCAAAAATCTTTTCCTACTGCACAGCCGCTGCCAGTGAGGCACAGGTGCGGCACGGGCACCGCCACAGCCGCCGCCAGTGCGGCACGAGCGCCGTGAGTTGAAGTTTCACCGCCACAGCCGCTGCCAGTGAGGCACGTGTGCGGCACGGGCACCGCCACAGCCGCCGCGATCAGCACTACCGCCGCCACAGCCCCACGATCCGAAATGACGTCATCGCGTAGCGCGTCACGTTGCGCGATGTCGTCATCACCCAACGCCGCACGACATCCTTTCACAGTCGGCCCGCCTTTTTTAGCTGTTCACGTCCAAACCACGCGAGATCTGAGACTTCAACAGTGTAACATTTTACCGCGTTTTTCAAACGGAGTGCTTGGCAGTTTATTATCAACATGAGGAGAACAAGGATTGTAAGAAGATCGATGCAGGACAAAGTAAAACAAGTAATAATGGGAAACATTCAGGTACTGGAGGGTCCAGCCACTGCTCCTGCCCCTGCTTCATTACCTGTCCCATCTCCTGCCCCATCTTCTGACTCAGCACCTTCATCAGTTCCCACCCCAGTTCCTGCCCCATCTCCTGCCCCATCTGCTTCCACATCTGCTTCCACATCTGCTGCCCCATCTGCTGGCCCATCTCCTGCTCCAGATTATGTCCCTGCATGGGTGTTGAACAGGTCTGGCTCAAAGCCATATAATTTTTCTCGGGAACAAGAGGGGGACCTGGTGGAATGGTATCAGGCCCACCATGCGCTGTACGACAAGACCCACCGTGATTTCAGGAATAGGGGTCTCCGCAACGTCATAATTGAAGAAAAGGTGAAGGAGTTCCCTGACTGCTCTTGTAAGTACATAATTTGTAGTTTATCTACATTTCTGTGTTTGTAATTGAAGTTCCAATTCATATTATAAGTTGCTCAACACTTATCTTCATTTATTCTATGTTTTCACAGATGACCAACTGAGTCAATGGCTAAAGAGTCAGAGGACACGGTTCGGGAAACTTTCTCAAAGTCTTGGCAAGTCTGGCTCTGCCAGTAGGACACTGACTGACTGAGACCAGTGGACATATGACAAATGGGGGTTCGTGCGGGACCACATTGTAAGAGTGCAGAGGAAGGAAAGTTGCAGGAAGGTGAATAATTAAGAAAATTATGTGACAATTAATATTTGTCGGCAAGTCAGTCAAAAATATTTTTAACAATGATAACTTGGTGTTCACTTGTCTTGCTACGTCCTGATGGCCTTGCACATTTATGATACGCATTCACTTTCTTCAAGTGTACTGTGGGTGTCTCAACGTGCGCGGACTCGAGTGAGGGCGAGCCTGATCCGCTAGAGGGACCCTCAGATGGACCATCCGGGTCATGCACTGCTGTCGAACTGCTGCAGCACGCCGAACGGAAGCGGGCCTGCACAACTGCGTCAGATAGCGATGTGCCTGTTCAAAGTCTTCAATAGGAGATGTTCAGGGATGTAAGTGCTTTTGGATTAACCATCATCAAATCTCTCATTCACTCCGCCCTACGTCCACGTTTCTCCATCGCATAATTATCATGATTGTACTCTCTTGTTGCAGATCATGCAACAGGCAAAGATAACGTCGGGCATGATAAACATTTTGTCACAGCCAAGGACGTCACAGGAAAGAATCGTCCATGCGTACGCAATGTTACTGAGGGAGGAGATGTTTTTGATCCCTGAGGAAAATTGGCAACGCTACAGCGTAGAGGGATTGGCCTTGGCAAGGGCGCACAGACTTCCTCTGCCAGTAAAATATTTTAATCAAAGTTTATTGAATTTATAAAAGTTTTAATTTAATGCTGTTTATGAATCATTTACTATGATTTTCTTTGTGTAGCAGAGTCCGATGAGGCCCATGCCATTAGTGCCACTGCAACAAACCATGATGATGCCACCACAATATCCCCACCAGGCACACTGTGAAACATTTGTGAGTCTTCAACCTGACTCATGATTTTCCCTGACACACAGCTTGTGAAAGGTTGTGATTTGTTTTATATGATTTGTTTGGCACCGATACATATTGATACGCTTATGTGTTTTGCCCACAGGCAAGGATGGAATCCAGTTCTATGGCATACCCGTGGATGGCAGGCCCCCCCCCCCACTATGTCAGTGGACACACCCCACCGCCACATCATTCATCACGTGGCATGGATAGGCTAGGGGAAAGAGAATTCCATGTGCAATTTGAGGGTCCCGAAGAAAGCGCAAACTCCGGCACAGAACTCTCAGACATTTATATAGATAATTGACATGTGGACATGGGCCGTAAGGAGTGAGGTTGCCCCCAACATTCACTGTTGTGTCTGCTTGTGTGTTGCACATTAACGTTTAATTCACTGTTGTTTCTCACTACGTTATTTGTTTGCTTGCACTAATGAACAATGTTCTGTGGCATTGTGTTGCACATTTAAAAATAATTTCTTATTTTTCAATATGTTAATTATTTTCACTAAATAAACAGTTTAAATTTAATATTGTATTGTGGAAAAAAGTGTCTGTTAATCATGGCGTAGATCTCTCATATGGAAACAACCTCTAATGATGGAATGCATCTCACATACAAAAGCATTGATTTATTAGAGAAATAAAACACAAACAGGCATTGAACTGCATTGAATTGCAAAATTTGTCATTATAAGCCATGAAAATCAAACAATGGCATTTAAACGCTTTAAAGATCAGGCAATTTTAAAATAAGTGATGTAGGTATTATTATTAACACAGAATTAATAATTTCACAATCTAAAACCATCCATCAACATACATAGATCGCACTTTTGTTAGATCTGGGGCCTTCATGATCGGGTACCTCTGCCGTGAGAAGACAACCCTGACATCCCCTGTTTGCTTTTGATCCTCAAAACATATTGTTCTGCCAGGGTACACTGCCTCGCTCTGAGTTGTAGTAAGCACAGAGATGGTCCCTCAGCTCCTTTGCTCTTTTGTTGCTGGTGTTTCCTTGCAATGACCCTAGTGCCATCATCGGTGATGCCGGTCTTGCAGCTCTCCATGAACCTGGTGTGACTTCACCTGTCTGTTTGTCCATCGTGTCACCCTCCACCAAGGCTGCAGCTGCAGCTCTGGTGCGGATCAGGTTCTGGAGGACACATGCTGCGTAGACAATGGCCTGCACATTCTCGGGCTCCTGCTCCATTGTTGTCAGCAGGCATCTGAATCTGCTAGCAAGGATACCAAAAGCATTTTCCACTACCCTCCTAGTCCTGGACAGCCTGTAATTGAAGATCCTTTGCTCCCTTGACATCCCCCACTGAGGGTATGGCTTCATCATCCATGGCCTGAGTGCGAAGGCATCATCACCAACCAGTGCGTAGGGGATGTCATGGTTGTCTTCTCCCGGCAGAGGTTCTGGATCAGGAAGGCCTGCTCTCCCTTCTTCCAATGCTTGCCCAAGGGAGGTCTCTCTCCAGATCCCTCCATCTGCGGCACTGCCAGGTGTGCCCACATTCACAAACATGAAGTTGTAGTTTGCATCTACCACAGCTAACAGCACGATGGAATGGAACTTCTTGTAGTTGAAGTACACAGAACCTCCCCCGGGTGGACACCGGATGGCCACATGCTTCCCGTCAACAGCCCCACATGTGTGCAGGAAGTTCCATCTGCTTTGAAAGCTGTGCGCCACACTCCTCCACCTGTCTGGTGTAGTTGGGCAGTCAATAATCTCATCATATGTTTTGTTGATGGCTTCACAGGTCTCTCGGACTACACTGCTGATGGTGTTGTGAGCCACACGGAAGTTATACGAGAGGCTCTTGTAGGAATCCCCTGATGCAAGGGTGATGGCTAGGCGCAGGCCTCGTTCCAGTGACTTCCGCATGACGGAGTCCGTTTTCTGCAGTAGAGGTCCGACTCGTGTCTTGAGCTCCTGAAACAGGTCAGGGGGGATCCTGGTGAAATTTCTAAAGGCAGCATCATCTACCCGCTGCAGATCCGTCATCATGGTCTCATACTGGCCCAAAGTAGGTCTCATCTGGAACAAAGACCTCGTCCACACAGACCTCTTCCTGGGCTTCTTCTTCTTCTTCATAACCTTCTTTGTTGAACTGCTGCACGGCTGACCTGCAACCATCAGGGCTGCTACCAAGAGAAGTGTCTGTTGGTGTAGCAGCAATGCAATCTCAATCTCTTCCATTGTGCAGTAGTTTACAGGTCCAAATAAAGTTTGCTGCAAAATTAAGATAAAGAATAAGTGCAAATATTCTGAACAAGTTATTTTCACTTTCACTGTAGGCTCAGTTTACGTGGGGAGAGTTGTCTCTAATTAGCCCTTCTGAATGCGGGTAAATCCTTTCCTGAATAATCCTCTCCAACCGCTTCCCTACCACTGACATGAGGCTCATTGGCCTCTATTTTCCTGGATTACCTGTACTTCAAAAACAGTCTCCAGTTCTCCGGATATTGCCTGGCCAGAGAAGATACAAAGTTCTCCATTGGTTCATTGTGTTCTTCATTATCAGCATTGATGTATAGAGTATCCTTGGCACCCAATCCCTTAGCCCCTTGAAAGTGGCAGGGAGTCCATAACTCCTTGAAAGAAGGTACTAAACTTGTTTAGCAACTGTAAAGAAGATGTATGATATGCTTGTCTTTATTGGTCCGGACATTGAATACAAGAGATGGGAAGTTATGAAGGAAATGTACAGGGCAATTTAAAAAAAACATAGTGATGGATGCTTGAATGCGGTGCCAGGCATGGTGGTGGCAGCAGATATCATTGTGGCAATACGAGGTTTTTGGATAGGCAAATGGATATGCAGCGAATGGAGGAATATGGATCGCATGCAGACAGAGGTGATTAGTTTAACGGCATCATGTTTGGCATGGACTTTGTGGGCCAAAGGGCATGTTCCTGTGTTATACTGTTCTATGTTCATTGTCTCTCTGAGAACACAGCTGCTACTGTAACCACGAGTGACCACTGAAGTCGACAAGCGATTTATTGTTATTTACAATCATCCTATTGTTATTAATAACTTTGTTATTGCTGGTCTACAATTCTTAGGCCCTAACCCCCTTTATAAAATTGTCTTTTATAAAGCAAATTTCTATAACACAAGGTGTTTTAGGAACAAAACTCTCATATTATAGCAGAACCACCTGTACTCTAAATCAATGCAGGTAGTTCTACTATAATGGGACAGTTGTGTTTCTAAGAAACATCTTGGTATAGAAAATCATGCTATAAATCAATTATATTAATAGTGGTTAGAATATTTCAGACTCTCAATAATAAAGACCTTTTTCCCAGCATGATTTTCACAATTATATATCTTTTTGATAGCCAAAAGTTTATTGTTGTTACTGCAAGCTAAAAATACTAAAGGCTGTGATCACTTGTCAATTTCAGTAGAAAACTGTGGTGAAACTGACAGACTGCATGTTGTCATGTAAAAAGAGACAATGGTGTCCGATTACTGTGGGGAGGTTAACATTTCTTTCAAAGGAGGCTTTTTTTTTGCTTGCCATTTTCCAAAGTAATTTTTAATGGTTCTCTAGATCCCAATTGAAATTGTATTATGACCAATTAGGCCCGTGTAATACAGAGTGTTCCCCAATTCATCGATCGTGTTATATCCAATTAGTATGTGGAGAAACAAATTCTGGTAGAAGTACCTGTTGATTTACATTCACGCAAAATAAAAATAATCATTATATACTGATCAGTGAGCAGTTCTTCCTTATTTTATCAGACGTTTAAGTATTCAAAGGGGCAGCAAAGTAATTTGATACACGTTGTTATTTGATTACTTGCATGCAGCGACTTTGATTACCTGCAAAAAAATGGCGTCAGGCTCGAGCTTCTAGACTCCGCTCAAAATGGCGTCAGGCTCGAGCTTATAGATTCCTCTCAAAATGGACGTCCACGCACCCCCCCGCTTCCGGTAAAAGTCCGCGATCGCATGCTCGTTGGACAGGCCGTGCGGTGGTCACCCGGCATACGCGCAACAACAGCTTCCGGTAAAAGGCTAAATTTTTTTTTACTTACCGCAAGCTCGTGGGACCGACCGTACTGAGATCACTCGGCCCCCGCGCAGCATCCGTGCGGCGCTCCCACGGCATAGGCTCGGCACTCTCGCGGTTGCCATGCGGTCCCCTCTTCCGGCTACGCCGCGCTTCACCGCCAATGACCGCAAACCCGTGGGACAGAGCCTTTACAGTTCTCGATTGTAATCATGTATTGTCTTTCCGCTGACTCGTTAACATGCAATAAAATCTTTTCACTTTACTTTGGTACAAGTGACAATAAACTCAACTCAACAGTTAAAATTACATATGAAGATTAGTGTTTCCTTTTGATTATGTGCTGAAAGGAAAGAGACACTAGGAGCCCAATAAGATGAGGAAAATAATGAGGAATCTGGATAGGTGACTGTGCTAAAGTTGCTCTCATGCTCTACCAATTTGGGGTGTTTGTAACTGGTCAGTGTCAACTTCACAATAAATTGGAGTAGGAGATTCAACCATGGATCATATCTGCATCAAGGCAGAGATGCAGATGCAGATTAGAATGAATTGCCATCATTCCTATTAGTCATGGAGTCATAGAGTGATACAGTGGAAACAGGCCCTTTGGCCCAACTTGCCCACACCAGTCAACATGTCCCAGCTACACTAGTCCCACTTGCCTGCGCTTGGTTCATATGCCTCCAAACTTGTCCTATCCATGTACCTGTCTAACTGTTTCTTAATCAATGGGATAGTCCCAGCCTCAACTACCTCCTCTGGCAACATGTTCCATACACCCACCGCCATTTGTTTGAAAAAGGTACCTCTCGGATTATTATTAAATCTTTTCCCCTTCACCTTGAACCTATGTCCGCTGGTCCTCAATTCACCTACTCTGGGCAAGGGGCTTTGTGTGATAATGTGTAAGAATGTGGGAATATGGTTGATGGTGCTTTGGAAAATAGCTGACAGTGCAAGTGAGCAAGGTCAAGCTGGATGAGGTGACAAGAACACCAGGTGCAAGAGGTCCATGTTGCCACAAAGTCTAGATCTTTGCAGAAGCTCCGGAAGATTCTGCACTTATGACCCACTTGCTGCCATTAAGTCTAGGTTCTGGTGAACAGATGCTGAACCTAAGCCTGTGATTGGATATAACGTTTTTACACTTAGTATCCAGGTGCTAAAAGGTTTTTGTATACATTGTTTGTAATTTAGCATAGTAAGTGTTTCTTAAAGTGTTTTCTTATCTGTAAGAAGTGATTAGCATGTAGGGGTGGCCGTCCCCATCGTGCTATTTGTGTCCCCACCTTTGCTTAGGGGTACAAAAGTGTATGTAATTTGTTTGGGTGTGTCGGTTGTCTTCTTTCTGTTCTGTTTGCACGAGGCTACTATGGGCTCATGTGAGTGGATCCAAGACCATCCCTGCAGCCTATACAAATAAAGAAGTGTTTGGAATTTCCGCAAAAAAACGCTCCCTCCATAACTCCCTGGTCAATTCTTCCCTTCCCACCCGTACCACCCCCTCCCCGGGCACTTTCCCTTGCAACCGCAAGAAATGCAACACTTGTCGCTTTACCCCCCTCAACTCCATTCAAGGACCCAAGCAGTCGTTCCACGTGCGACAGAGGTTCACCTACACCTCCTTCAACCTCATCTATTGCATCCACTGCTCTAGATGTCAGCTGATCTACATCGGTGAGACCAACCGTAGGCTTGGCGATCGTTTCGCCGAACACCTCCGCTCGGTCCGCAATAACCTACCTGATCTCCCAGTGGCTCAGCACTTCAACTCCCCCTCCCATTCCGAATCCGACCTTTCTGTCCTGGGCCTCCTCCATGGCCAAAGTGAGCACCACCGTAAATTGGAGGAGCAGCACCTCATATTTCGCTTGGGCAGTTTATACCCCAGTGGCATGAACATTCACTTCTCCAATTTCCGGTAGCCCTTATTGTCTCCTCCCCTTCTCAGCTCTCCCTCAGCCTTCGAGCTCCTCCTCTTCCTTTCTTTTTCCCTCCCCCCCCACCCTACATCAGTCTGAAGAAGGGTTTTGGCCCGAAACGTTGCCTATTTCCTTCACTCCATTGATGCTGCCGCACCCGCTGAGTTTCTCCAGCACTTTTGTCTACCTTTGGAATTCAGTGTTCTACTCAGTTTCTTTTAATGAACCAGATTAGGGGTAAAATCAGATGCGGAATTAACATGTTATGGTGGGCGAATAAGCAAGCCAAGCATGGTCAAACAAAGAGATCTTTATTGACAATGTAAAGAGAACAGCACACACGCGAATGGGGGAATGTTAACCCGGGGTTCATTTTATATATATACCAGGGCAAACCCCCAAACCCCATGATGACTCCTTCCCGCCAAACCCAGTCATGTAACCCTGCCCCCGACTACCGAAGGTTTCCACAGTAAATGGCCTAACCACTGGGTAGCGCCACAGGACCCCCCCCAGAACCAGAGGCACGAAAACGAAAGGGCAGATGAACGAGGCGTTTTCCCCGCACATCCACTAATATAGATTGGGCCTGGAGGAAATCTGCGTCCAGCAACGCCTGGGAGACGTTGGCCACCATAAAACTCCAGGTAAAATGGCAGGGGCCAAAGATAAGCGGGACCGTACAAACTCCATAGGTCCAAATGGGGATGCCATTAACTGCAGTCAGAGAAGGCCACCACTTGCCGGAATGAGTGTCGACCCAAGTCCCAAGCATAGAGCCGGTGTTTCAGGCTGACCGCCGTGGCGACTGCTGGTGGCCGGCCCCGGTATTTCTCGGATACAAGCAGGGTGGGCGGCACTGATGGGCCGCGGGACACAGCGCTGATGGTAGTAACAATAATTCCCCTTACCGGGGTTGCCCAGGACAGGCGGCGCAACTGAACTGTCGGTGGACGCAGGGCCTGATCTCTGGGCCCTCCAGGGCACTGCCGACACCCGATCGATCGAGCCACTGCCCTGCTGCTTGGATTGCCACTGCTCGTCCACACGCTCCGCAAACTACAGGGGTCAGCGAAATCCTCACTGGCGAGAAGCAGGCAGATGTCGTCCGGCATCTGTTCCAAGAATGCGTGTTCGAAGAAAAGGCAGGGTTGATGACCGTCCATAAGGGTGAGCATCACACTCATGAGCACCGACGGCTAGCGATCGCCGAGGCTGCCCATGTGCATGAGCCGCACTGTGTGGTCCAGGCGGCTGATCCTAAAGGTACGCAGGAGTAGCGCTTTGAGGCCCTCGTATTTGTCCTCATCCGGCGGCGCGCATAGGTAATGGACCAGGCGACCGGCCGTCTCCTGATCCAATGCGCCAACCATATAATAGTACCGGGTGTCATCAGCCGTGATGCGTCGATTGTGGAATTAGGCCTGCGCCTGCTGGAACCACACTTGGTGCTGCGATGTCCAGAACACAGGCAGCTTCAGGGAGACTGCATTCTGCTGGGCTGGATTGACAGTGACCTCGGGCTGTTGAGGTTGATCGTTGGCTGCATCCACAGTTTAAATCCAAAATGACCGTTTTGGATCGTCAGTGTCACCAATATAACGAGCGAATAAGCAAGCCACGCGTGGTGAAACAAAGAGATCTTTATTGACAAAGTAAAGAGAACACCATACACGCGAATGGGGAAAGGTTATCCCGGGGTTCATTGTATATACCAGGGCACACCCCCAAACGCCGTGACGACTCCTTCCCACCAAATCCAGTCAAGTGACCCTGCCCCCGACTGCTGAGGGTTCGCACAGTAAGTGAGCTAACCACCGGGTGGCGCTACAATGTGCATTTACCCGATCTATTCCTCTCATGATTTTATACACCTCTATAAGATAACCCCTCATCCTCCTGCGCTCCAAGGAATAGAGACCCAGCCTATTCAACCTGTCCCTATAGCTCACACCCTCTAGTCCTGGCAACATCCTCATAAATCTTTTCTGAACCCATTCAAGCTTCATAATATCTTTCCTATAACATGGTGCCCAGAACTGAACGCAATATTCTAAATGCGGTCTCACCAACGTCTTATACAACTGCAACATGACCTCCCAACTTCTATACTCAATACTTTTCAACCACCTTATCTACCTGCGACTCGACCTGCAAGAAACCATGCACCTGTACTCCTAGATCCCTTTGCTCTACAACACTACTCAGAGGCCTACCATTTACTGTGTAGGTCCTGCCCTTGTTCGTCGTCCCAAAATGCAACAACTCACACTTCTCTGTATTAAATTCCATACAATTGTAATATGACCTCCATGCCAGAGAACAAAACACAGAACTGCCCTGAATGTGTAGCTGGAGAGTAGTCGTGAAAGCAAACAGATTCCCGGTTTCAATTGCAAGCAAGTTGAGTGCCTGATCAAGACTCCATACAGGGAGAGATTGGACTTCTGCTGTCTCCCTGCAGCTCTTCCTTTCCCAAAACTCATTGCCCAGTCATACACTGTTGTAGACACTTTATGAACATCTCTATCAACTCAATCTTTGTGTCTAATGATTTGATTTAATACCCTCTACGCTAGTTTTTTTGGAGGCTGATCTTAATAATGACAGATTGCCTTCTTTGGGATTGTGCTGCTGAGGCACACATTTGGTGTGGGAGGGAGATGTGAACATGGCTGAAACTTCAATCACCCATGAAGCTAGCACCTCTCACTCCTCATCACTTAAATAAATCCTTACACACACACTCACATTAAAACAGAATGTTTATTTTTAGTTGTTGTACTCATGTCTGCAATTAAGGTAAGTAACTGAAATTCCCACGTTTTTACAAAAGAACAAAGTATGAGGAACATTTCCATAGGCAGGGCCAATAAATCACATGGTTAATATGGTGGGCTTTGGGACCAGTGAAGAAAACTTCAGGGAAAAATAGTCAGACAGTGAATCTCAGGAGCTGGGTATAACCTTCTGGTACAATTGGGACAACATGTAGTGGCTGCAGAATACAAGGGCAAACTGAGCAACAGAAATTTGTGCTTTTTGTTTGAAAAAGTGAGTTTTGACATTAACCAAGCTGATTAACACATTAAAAATTAACAGATTAATTTCCCTTTGCACTAATTAGACATTAACTGCAATTAGTTCACCTCCCTAATTCTCTTCCTGTGCTGCTCCTATGTGGGATGGTGGGAGGGAGGAAAAGTTCAGCAGCAGAATAACCCACAAAATAGAAAATGAAGGTTAAGCTAGCCATATCATGTTGATAGACATAACGTTGGTGTATCATGTTTGGGAGTTAAGCTGAGCACATCTAAACACAGCACGGCGTGCTCTCGCGTCAAGTCTGTCTTTCTAGCTGCTGCTTTTTGAGGGGTTTGGCTGTCCACTTCTCTGTAGGGCAAGGAAGGAATTGTGAACATTATGAGTATCTTACCTTCCCATCCCTGGCTAAAACAATTTCTGTCCAGCTTTATTTGGCTATTCTAAGAATCATTGAAGGATTATTGAGGAGCTTTTGCTTTTGCACCATGGCTAATAGTTCATGCTTGATTGATTTGCTGGGAATTAATTGCTCTCATTTTAACAAGGGGAACCAATTCATCAGCTAGATTTCTACATTGTTACCCAACTATTCATTTCTTCGTCTGTGAAAGGTATTGGAAATGCTTTGAGCAAAGATCTTCTTTAAATGTCAGAGCCACTGTAATTTGCTTTCTTCTATTCTCCCCAATCACATTTCAGACAATGGACTAGAATGTTCCTGGCTTCCCAGGAAACACACATGTCTTTGTGATTTTAAATGCTATCTTATACTTTGGAGCAGGTTGAATTTCTAACTTGCTGACATCATCAAAACAAATATCTGGAGAGAACTTAGTTAGGAATCACAGTGGTAAAGGGAATCTCTGGAAGATTTCATGGAGTTAGAGTCATGGGATGCCAGAGACGTAATGTCAGAGAATTATAGTGCATAGTTTGCCTCGGCAAGTCCACAATGATCAGATGCCCATTTAATGTATTCCTACACCAACTCTGTTGTATTCTCCTCATATCCATCAACTCCCACAACATTCTACCCCAGGGATGAATTTACAGTGGTCACTCAACATTCCAACCCACATGTTCTTGACATGTAGTAGGAAATGGAAGCAACTACGACAAGCACAATGGGAAGCAATTGAGAATGTGATGAGCGCCTTGCCTTCCTGTTCCTGACCACAAATATTATTGTGTTCTTTTTACCCAGCTTCATGTGACTACACCTGGAGTCAATGGAGTCAATTGAAGTGTCCTTGTGGTCACACACAGAATGTGCAACCTCCACCCAAATAGCACCAGAGATGGCAATTAAACCCAAGCTGTGAGACAGCAGCCGCACTAGCTGCTCTGTTGTGTTGCACTAGATTTGACAGAATAGAAACTTTGTCATGTAGAATGCAAATGAGGTCTGCAGCAGGTTTTTGAGAGGAAATGAAAGCCATAGTAAGTTATTCTAACGTGTATAATGTACAGTTCATTCTGTGAGAGGGGTATGTGAATCCCTGGTCTTTTGCATATAATTGCTCATAGATGAAAGTTAGACTCAAAATCACATGAAAAGCTAAAAATGCATTGAATGTTCTCATGCTACAACATGAATTTTTAATGCAGTGATTCTTAAATGGGACCATGTACAGCAGACTTTTCGACAAGTATAATGATAACAGGGATGAGCTATGCATGTTCCGATGACTAGAGGCACATTGTGCTGCAAATAGGGTTGACAACTGTCCTGTATTAGTAGCAATGTTACAACATTTTGAGATTTTAAAAATCAAGTCTGCAATTTATCCCATCAGATAAAGCATAAAAAGAAGTTTAATTTGACACCTAATTCACTTTCATATCTTCAGTATTAAAAAAGTTATGGCCATTTTCATACTCGGAAATTAGCATCTTGTTCCCTATTGCTTATCCATTGACTTAACTCAAAAGCTGTGAATCGAGGACAGTCAAAAGCCCATAACTTTCTTAAAAATTAAGAGAACTGAATGAAATTTTCAGTTGTTATAGATTGAAGCATTCTGAAACAAATATGAAACAATCTTACTTGGATGACCTGAAATTAAAGCATATAATTAGTTAGTTACCTAATTGTAGCTAATTACAAAATTCAATTACTAGATCTAAACATCTATTCATTTCTTAAGAAACGGTTAACATTTTTAAATAGCCTAAGTGTCCAAATAACATTCACACAAGAATTCACAATATAACATGATATTTAAATCTCATTGTCATGAATTTATAGGCCAAATGGAAGGAATTTAGTGTTTAATTTCCGTAAATTAATGGCCATTTTAATCATCTTGCGAGTGGGATATTGTGGAACGGGATCGATTGGAATGTTGCGGTTTGCGGTGAATTTAAACCACATATCAGCAGGAAAAACACTGCCAGTTCGTATGGGGCCTAAATCACCTTTTCGCAACGTAAAATTTGGATTAAAGTAATCCTAAGAAGCACGTTTATATGTAAAATAAACGGCTTACCTTTATCTGTCTCGTATGGGAGATCCGTCCCGTTGTCGGCATTGACGGCGTTAGAAGTCGATTTTTATTTTACTCCAGCAATTAAATTATCCAGCGATGTTTAAAAAAACTTGATACAATACATTTCGGAGAAATTTCTCTGCAACAGCTAAACAGCCTGAGAAAATCGACTTCGACAGGGAGGAGAAAACAACATTTTAATCCAGCCCCCCTCTCAAAGGCGCCAAAGTCGCGCGCACGGCCAGTGGCAGAACTGCAGCACCGCTGAAGGTAAGTTTTGTAACATACCTAGTATTAGCCGGGATATCCCGTATATTGAGCTAAATTGGTTTGTCCCATACAGGATCGCCCTTGTCCCGTATTTGACTGCTACTTCTCGGGTCGACGGGACTGCCGGGTCGGAGCGCCGCGTCTGGCCCCATCTCACCCATCCTGACATAGTGCAACCCATGCAGCAGCAGTGCCTAGCCGTGGCCCCGTCAGTCGACAGCCCGGCCAGCTTTCCGACCTTCGGACCTGTGCTTACCGCCGATACGACCACCCCTCCTTCTCTTGGCCAATCATCGGTTCATGATTTGGATGGGGTGCCGGACTTTGCATGCGATGTCACGTACAATGTCCGGCGCTCGAGCCAAAACTCCTCAGCAGGCCTGCCGGCCTGGCTTTGTGTGCAGTCCAGCACCCGGGCCAACTCATCACTCACCCAGCCATGGCCAAGTCGGTCAACAAATTGCTGTCTGGAATTTGACCCTTGTTTTGACATTTTGTCCATTATTTGGGAGTGAGAAAGTTGGCAACCCTAGCTGCAAAAGGTCTGTATCAATGGCAGAGGTCTTAGTTGGAGCACTCTACTCATGACATGAGGCAGTGGGTCAACCTCAGAATGGTTCCTGAGGAATCAGGTGGCTGCTTGACTCAACTAGACCAGGCTCTTTAAAAATTACACAGAAATAGGCCTTCACCTCTGGTTCAGTCGACGCCTGGAATCTAGATCTGTGTTGTTTGAATGATATGGTTTACCTGTACAATGTCCGGTTGGAGTTTGCAAAGAAATATTGGGAGATGTTCTGTTGCTCAGACCATAAATATTTTGCACATAACAATAGAATTTTTTGCCCTACAAATAATGATACAGGCATCAGGAAAATAAACGATACTTTAAATATACAATAGGAAGGAACTACAGGTGCTGGTTATAAAACAAAGTTAGACACAAAATGCTGGAGTAACTCAGCAGGAGATGGGCAGCATCTCTGGAGAGAAGCGTTGGATGATGTTTCAGATCGAGACCCTTCTTCAGACTGAGAGCCAAGGGAGAGGGACTCTAGAGATATGCAAGGGTGAGGTGTGAAAACAGATCAAAGCAGATAATGGTTAAGGGCCTGTCCCACTTGTGCATCATTTGCGAGTCACGCAGGTGGCGTGCGAAGATTTATGAATCCCAAAATCCTGGGGCGCCGTGTGCGACCACGCGTCACTGCCTATGTCACCACGCACCGTGCGCGTGTAATGCACGGCATGCGTGCATCACATACGTGGCACGACGCACGCGTCGTGCATCGTGATGTGTAAATTATGTCTCGTAGATGATGCGCAAATGACGCCCCAGTGGGACAGGCCCTTAAGGAAATGTAGAGTTACTCCAGCATTTTGTATCTATTAAATATACCATGCCTAAACCTAAATAGTGGGGGGGAGGGATTGACAAATTGGGAGTATAAAGATGGAGTTGAAGGGGAAGTGAGTACAGGAAAAATTACAAAAGATTCTCGAATTAATGGGAAGGAAAGTTCGAGAAGGGATAAAAGAGTAAGGTCAGGGCCAATTGCGAGCGGTGCGAGGGGGGACGTGAATACAGAGGTCAAAGTGTTGTATATGAATGCGCGAAGTATAAGAAATAAAGTGGACGACCTTGAGGCTCAGTTAGAAATTGGCAAGTATGATGTTGTGGGAATTACAGAGACATGGCTGCAAAAGGGCCAGGTCTGGGAACTGAATATCCAAGGATATACCTCCTATCGAAAATACAGATAGGTGGGCAGAAGGGGTGGGATAGCTGTGTTGGTGAGGAATGAAATTCAGTCCCTTGCAAGGGGTGACATTGAAACAGGAGATGTGGAGTCAGTATGGATAGAACTAAGAAATTGTAAGGGTAAAAAGACCCTAATGGGACTTATCTACAGGCCCCCAAACAGGAGCTTGGACAGAGGGTGCAAGTTGAATCAGTTAAAATTGGCATGTAGCAAAGGTAATGCTGTGGTTGGTATGAGAGACTTCAACATGCAGGTAGACTGGGAAAATCAGGTTGGTACAGGACCCCAAGAAAGGGACTTTGTAGAGTGCCTTTGTGCTGGATTCTTAGAGCAGCTTGTATTGAAGCCTACCAGGGAGAAGGCAATTCTGGATTTAGTGTTATGGAATGTAATGAACCGGATTTCATAAAGGAACTTGAGGTTAATGAGCCATTAGGAGGTAGTGACCATAATATGGTCAGATATAATCTGCAATATGAGAGGGA
This sequence comes from Malacoraja senta, assembly GCA_038087875.1. NCBI lineage: Eukaryota > Metazoa > Chordata > Chondrichthyes > Rajiformes > Rajidae > Malacoraja > Malacoraja senta. Next base: position 398,295 of record JAXLNO010000860.1, on the reverse strand, counting down.
GATGGGTAGATCGGAGGTGTCAGTGTTACAGTTGAATAAAGGGGCAATTGGGCCATGAGGGAGGAGCTGGCCAAAGTTGACCGGACAGATACCATAGCAGGGATGACAGTGGCACAAAAATGTCAGGTATTTCTAGGAATAAGACAGAAGGTGCAGGATCAGTTCATTCCTAGGAGGAAGAAAGATTCCAAGGGGAGTAAGGGGCGACCGTGGCTGACAAGGGACGTCAGGGACAGTATAAAAATAAAAGAGAAGAAGTACAACGTAGCAAAGATGAGCGGGAAGCAAGAGGATTGGGTAATGTTTAAAGAGCAACAGAAGATAACTAAAAAGACGATACGGGCAGAAAAGATGAGGTATGAAGGTAAGCTAGCCAAGAATATAAAGCAGGATAGTAAAAGGTTCTTTAGGTATGTGAAGAGGAAAAAATGAGATAAGACCAAAGGTGGACCCTTGAAGACCGAAAAAGGTGAATTTATTATGGGGAACAAGAAAATGGCAGATGAGTTGAACAGGTACTTTGGATCCGTCTTCACTGAGGAGGACACAAACAATCTTCCTGATATAGTAGTGGCCAGAGTATCTGGGGTGACGGAGGAACTGAAGGAAATCCACATTAGGCAGGAAATGGTGTTGGGTAGACAGATGGGACTGAAGGCTGATAAATCCCCAGGGCCTGATGGTCTGCAACCCAGGGTACTTATGGAAGTGGCTCTAGAAATCGTGGATGCATTGGTGATAATTTTCCAATGTTCTATAGATTCAGGATCAGTTCCTGTGGATTGGATGGTAGCTAATGTTATCCCACTTTTTAAGAAAGGCGGGAGAGAGAAAACAGGGATTTATAGACCAGTTAGCCTGACATCGGTGGTGGGGAAGATGCTGGAGTCAATCATAAAAGATGAAATAGCCACATATTTCGATAGCAGTAACATGATCGGTCCGAGTCACCATGGATTTACAAAGGGGGAATCATGCTTGATTAATCTTCTGGAATTTTTTGGGGATGTAACTATGAAAATGGACAAGGGAGAGCCAGTGGATGTAGTGTACCTGGACTTTCAGAAAGCATTTGATAAGGTCCCACATAGGAGATTAGTGGGCAAAATTAGGGCACATGGTATTGGGGGTAGAGTGCTGACATGGATAAAAAAATTGGTTGGCAGACAGGAAACAGAGAGTGGGGATTAAAGGGTCCCTTTCAGAATGGCAGGCAGTGACTAGTGGGGTACCGCAAGGCTCGGTACTGGAACCGCAGCTATTTACAATATACATCAATGATTTGGATGAAGGGATTCAAAGTAACATTAGCAAATTTGCAGATGACACAAAGCTGGGTGGCAGTGTGAACTGTGAGGAGGATGCTATGAGAATGCAGGGTGACTTGGACAGGTTGGGGGAGTGGGCAGATGCATGGCAGATGAAGTTTAATGTGGATAAATGTGAGGTTATCCACTTTGGTATAAAAAACAGGAAGGCAGATTACTATCTGAATGGCGTCAAGTTGGGAAAAGGTGAAGTAGAACGGGATCTGGGGGTCCTTGTTCATCAGTCTATGAAAGTAAGCATGCAGGTACAGCAGGCAGCGAAGAAAGCGAATGGCATGTTCACCTTCATAACAAGAGGAGTCGAGTATAGGAGCAAAGAGGTCCTTCTGCAGTTGTACAGAGCCCTAGTGAGACCACACCTGGAGTATTGTGTGCAGTTTTGGTCCCCTAATTTGAGGAAGGACATTCTTGCTATTGAGGGAGTGCAGCGTAGGTTTACAAGGTTAATTCCCGGGATGGCGGAACTGTCATATGCTGAGAGAATGTAGCGGCTGGGCTTGTACATTCTAGAGTTTAGAAGGATGAGAGGGATTCTTATTGGAACAAATAAGATTGTTAAGGGTTTGGACACGCTAGAGGCAGGAAACATGTTCCCGATGTTGGGGGAGTCCAGAACCAGGGGCCACAGTTTAAGAATAAGGGATAAGCCATTTAGAACGGAGATGAGGAAACACTTTTTCTCACAGAGAGTTGTGAATCTGTGGAATTCTCTGCCTCAGAGAGCGGAGGAGGCTGGTTCTCTGGATACTTTCAAGAGAGAGATAGATAGGGCTCTTAAAGATAGCGGAGTCAGGGGATATGGGGAGAAGGCAGGAATGGGTTACTGATTGTGGATGATCAGCCATGATCACATTGAATGGTGGTGCTGGCTCGTGGGGCCGAATGGCCTACTGCTGCACCTATTGTCTTTTGTCTATTGCCTAAATCCATCAGTGTTCTTTTGTATAGAGATTAGTTGCTTTAGTACCTGCACTAGTAGAATGTCATTTCTATGGTTTAATGTTTTGCTTTAATTAGCCTGGAGAATATTGCAATGTGGGGAAAGCAAGTGCATTACAATAAAAAGGAAAGATGGATAAATGAGAAGATTTTTTCTGGGGTCGTGAGGATCCTTGTTCTGCTATCTGCTTTATTAATTAGTATTCAACGAAGGCAGATACACCTTTTGAATGATTGTAATTGCACTGTTACTTCACTTCCAGTGGCCAAATCACTTTTTGACTGAATGCTCTTTCCATCCTCATTTCCTCTTTATACATTTGTATAGATTCTCTTTGAGGTAGCAAGTAAAGATGCATTTAGACATCATTTTGTTTAGATCAGCAAAACACTTTTACTTAGATACCACATTATTTGTGAAGTAATAATCAATATCACTTTCAGCAAGATATTTTATTGTTTGCAGAAACTCACTGACATAGAAAATACATGAATCAGTCATATATATAACTGTCAATCTCAATAGAAAGCAACCTCATCTTCGGGTTCATTCCTGATAAAGTGCAACATAAACTCCTTTACTACTGTACAATCAAATGTTCTCCTAAATTGCCTTCTACTGATACATGGAGGAGTTCATTGCTACGATTCTATACTGGTGCATAGCTAAGGTTGACAACAATTCTTGACTTGAATGTTAATAACAATGTTTAGTGCTGGCTTAAAAAAAACCATTTGTGAAAGTTTATGTGCTGGAAAATTTAAATTCTGCTTACAAGCTTGCAATAATGTTCTTCCCCTGATATAATTTAACGGTGCTGATGGATTTGAACTGTGGATAATACTTGTGTAAATTTTACATTTATTATCACATCTCAGCACATATTCATGCTTCATTGCAGTCTACCGTGGGACCAGAATTGTTTTACTGCATTTTTTACCAATAGCTGCTGAACTCTATTTGATGGAGACACAAGGAACAGCAGATGATGGAATCTTGCATTGAACACAAAGTGCTGGAATAACTCAATGGCTCCAGCAGCATCTGGCTTACTAATAAAAAACAGAAGGTTGTGTTGGGAGGACAATATTCAGACTGGATATCTGTGACCAGTGGAGTTCCATGGGGACTTTTGTTGTTTGTGATATGTATAAATGACTTGAACATAAATGTAGATGAGTTAGTTAGTAAGTTTGCAGCTGACACCAAGATTGCTGGAGTTGCACACTATGAGCATGAATGTCAAGGTACTCAATGAATATTGATCAGCTACAGAAATGGGTGGAGAAATGGCAGATTGAGTTTAGTCCAAGCAAGTGTCAGATATTGCACTTTGCAGTGGAGAGCAGGGGGCAAAGGGGGGTCAAACATAAGTGGAAATTATACAATTAATAGTAGGACACGACAGATTGATGTACAGGGGCATCTTGAGGGTCAAAGTCCATATCTCCCTGAAAGTGGTTACACAAGAAGATAAAGTGGTAAGGAGGGCATATGCTATGTTTGCCCTTATTGGACGGGCATTGACTATAAGAGTCAGCAAGTCATGATGCAGCTTTAATGGACATTGGTTGGGCCACATTTGGAGTATTGATTGCAGTTCTGGTGGATCCATTACAAGAAGAATATGGAGACTTTCGAAAGGATGCAGCGGAGGTTTCCCAGAACGATGCATGGATTAAGTGGTATTAGCTGGCGGTGTAATTATGCTCCAAGAGGTAACCCCCCTTAGTATGGTTCAGTAAAACACTGAGTCAAGCACTGGACCACTAATCTTTTATTTTATGAAACAATAACAAATCCCCTACTCAATACCTAACCATTGCGAGATCAATCCTTGCTCTGTTTGTCCAAGCCCTTCAGCCTCATGCAAGCAGATACCTCCAAAAGGTTACACAGTCCCAAGTGTTCCTCCAGAAGATCGATAACGATCCTTGTGGGGGTTACCTTTTATAGGTCATCGAACCCTGTGGCGCAGAACTACATGGGGGTGGTAACCACTACAAACCAATCACAGATATTGATTACATTACAGTGTTATTGACAGTTCCCCAACCCAATTACAAAGCACCCCATTACAATGTTTCTACAGAACCTTCTGGAAAGAAGTCCATTGACCCAAGTAATACAACATTCTCCTGGGGAGTTTAAACAATTCGAACAAGGCTTTACACTTCAGCCAATCATCAAACAGTAACACAAACACCTTGCAACATTATTAACATTATTTACAATCCTGCAGCCAGCCAAACCTGCTAATGCATCTGCAACACCTCTGGGTTTTTCTGCAAAGTCTTCATACATTTTAACAATGGAGACGACATCTGGACCTCACCTTATCTGATATTTCAATCTAGGACCCAGACTTCTTGGCACCAGCTCGCAGCTTGCAACTTTACACATAAATTGACCAAGTAGACCTTGCAGATGCAAAAGATCCTCCATTTTATATATCTCTATTTTGTCCAATATTAACATTCCTCCATTTTATCAAAATGAAAACCAATTTTAATGTGACCCGAACACACATTAAGATACAACACATATTTATCAAATCACTTACAGCATAGGATCTGCAGTACGTTACAGCTCCGAGCTGCTACATCTACTGACTGGCGTATGCGAGCTCTTGATATTATAAAGCAAGTACTAGGCGGAGCTACTACTAACAAACACTATGATTGGCTAGCATGCAATAGCCAATCTACATCTCTTCTTGTAGAAATAAAGAAACACTGGCGGTTAAGCAATATATGCAGAATATTAAGAACATACTGGCAAAGTTATACAAAATTGCCATATGTAACGGGTGGCCTACAAACCCATCCGGCCCTCATGCGGTAGGAGATCGCCTCACCTCCTTTCGTGGGAGAAAAGACCGGGGAGGGGAGTGGCAGAGCAACCGGTGACCTGACAGGCACAGTGGGAGAGGAAATAGGCGAGCCAGGCGCCAAACGACGCGGGTAGACCGCGGTAGGAACAACGGTTGGAGGTGGGAAAATAGGACCGACTGTGGGAGTGAGCACGAGGTGGCAGGGCATCATGATAGGGAGTCGCAGGATGCGGTTCCTTAACAGGAAGGATGTGTTGATGGTTGCATCTGTAGATGACACCATCCACTTCGACCAGGTATGTTCGTGGTTCTTTGGCAGGGCCGTGGATGTGTCCCAGGCGTGCATGACCCTTGTCGGTTTGCAGACAAACCACTTGTCCATGCGCAAGAGGTTTAAGTGGCTTGCTGGACTTCTCAAAAAAACGCTTCTGCGTGTCACGTTTGATTTGCAGTTGTTTCTGAACCGCAGGCAGGGAACAAACTTGTGGCTGCAACAGCTGCTGGGAAACCGGCAGGGGAGCACGGGTTTGGCGAGACATCAGTCGTTGGGCAGGAGAACCTAGTACAGGATCCCGTGCAATGTTCCGTAGATTGAGTAAGTCCAGGTATACGTGGGATTTGGCAAGGTAAGATCACTCCATGAGTTGTTTTGCACTCCGAACGGCATGTTCGGCGAGTCCGTTGGACTGCGGAAACTCGGGACTGCTGGTAACGTGTTGAAAGTCCCATTGTTTAGCAAAGTTTTTAAAGGCTTGGCTGGTGATCTGTCTGCCATTGTCAGACTGAATACGAGCAAGAGAGCCATGCACAGAGAGGTGCCATTGTAGCTTCTCAATCACTGCCTCTGAAGAAATGGTTTGCAGTAGGTCTATTTCGAACCAGCCCGAGTAGGAGCCAAGAAGAACCAGATAGTGTTTCCCGTGCCACTCGAAGATGTCGGTGGCTAATGAGGACCACGGGAGAGGAGGAACTGGTTGTGGCAGTAAGGGCTGCTTCTGCTGATGTGGCGTCAGGCTTTTGCAGACAGCGCACGTTTCGGTTCTTTCGCGTATGTATTTGGTCATACCAGGCCAGTAAAACATGCTTTGCTCCCTTTGGAGGGTTGCCTCCACGCCGGGGTGGCCGCTGTGGATGTCGTTATAGTATTTGTCCCGTAGGGCGGCTGGAACCACTGCCTTGCGGCCCTTGACTATGATTCCGTCCTGTAGCACTAGCTCATCATGAACCAGGAAGTAGGGGCGTATTTCGAGCGGGGTGTTGGACTGTTTGTCGGAATAACTGCACTGGATGACTGTAGACAGCAATTGTAAAGTCTCATTAGCAGCCGTGTGTTCAGCTAGGCTGCTTAAACGATCAGTTGGCACAAACAAGACCTTCATGACCGAGAATGTGTCCTGTTCGGAGAGTTGTTGTTCGTTGGTTCTGCGCGGGGCTCTGGATAGCGCGTCTGCTATGTACATGTCTTTACCTTTCTTGTAGACGATGTTGAAATCAAATCGCTGCAGTTGCATCATCATTCTCTGTAGTCGTGCTGGGGCAGCATGGATCGGTTTGTTTAAAATGGTGACTAGCGGCTGGTGGTCAGTCTCGATGGTCACGGTTTTACCAAAGATAAAGTCCTTGAATTTAATGCAGGTGAAAACCACTGCTAGCAGTTCCTTTTCGATCTGGGCGTAGCGCTGTTCAGTGTCATTTAGCGTACGGGATGCATATGACACGGGCTTGAAATCGCCGTCAGTAGTGGCCTGCAGGCACGCTGCACCTAACCCGTACTGGGATGCACCGCAGGTGAGCATTACCGGTAACTCCAGATCGAAATAGGAGAGTGTAGGTGCGCTAGCAAGCTGTAGTTTGAGAGCGTCGAAGGCCCTTCGGAGCTGCGGGTACCAGGACCATGCCGTGTCCTTGTGTGTCAGTTCTCACAAGGGGGTCGATATGTCACTGAGGTTGGGAATGAATTTTCCCAGGTAGTTAACCACATCGAGGAATCGTTGTAAACTCACAACATCAGTAGGAACCGGCAGTTCGTTGATAGCTGCGGTTTTCAGCGGATCTGGTCTGAAACCGTAGCTGGTAAAAACATGTCCGACGTAAGTGACTTCTGGAACTCAAAACCGGCACTTTAGTGGATGGAGCTTAAGCTGAATGTCTTTGGTGCGGTCAAGTACTCTCTTCAGATTAGCGTCATGTCCAGCCAAATCGCGACCGTAGACCTGGCAGGGGGTTTGCGAGAGGAGAAGTCTGTAAGATTAACGCTATGTTGCTGATGGGGACTGAAAGACACTGGGTCGGAGTGGGGAGATGTTATCTCGGAAATACGGCAAGCATGTTCTGCTTGGTCAAGGGTCAATTTAGTGTTTCGGAGAAGCTCAGCTCTCAGCTTGCTACCAAGCATTCCACCCACCAGCTTATCTCGTACTAACTCATCCCTTAAATCACGAAATCGACAGCTTGGAACCATGTGCTTCAGGCAGCTGATAAATTGTAGTCTCCAATTGGAGGTGTGGGTTCAAATCCCACTTCTGACACCATGTTATGATGTGACCCGAACACACCTTAAGATACAGCACATATTTATTAAATCACTTACAGCATTGGATCTGCAGTACGTTACAGCTCCGAGCCGCTACATCTACTGACTGGCGTATGCGAGCTCTTGTTATTATAAACACGTAATAGGCGGAGCTACTACTAACAAACACTATGATTGGCTAGCATGTAATAGCCAATCTACATCCATCATTAATGATAACCAAAGTACAACAGTGGCGGCTTTATTCTAACAGATGTCTTAACAAACAGATGCTGATATATTTTCCCAGGATTTCACCAAGCTTCCCGAGTTTGCATGGGCGTAGCTTCATGATTGCTGTCTGATGAGTCTTCACCTCCCGAGTTGTCATGGGCACAAATCCCCTCCATCTATCTTGATAATTCATCTGTGCTTGATTCACAGCAGAGTATAAAGTTTCTAAGAGAACCTGGAATAAAGTAAGTTAGCAGTCCCTATTTCCACTGATACTCTTACAGTGGTGGAGATATTGTACCCATGCATTCCTTCCTTCTATCTTCAACAAAACGCCTCTCACTATATGCTGCTCCTACTCTACAACATAACTCTCTCAACACTAAAGTCAAGGCTAGAATGTGGTCGGGTCATCTTCACAGTCACATGATGGAGATTGATTATTTTCATTACATTTTGATTTTATGGTATGGTATTCTTGAGGGTCTTGGTTCTTGGTTTCTTGGTCCTCCAAAATATTCCAAATGGAATTTAAACTGGAGGTGGAGGTCTATCATAATTACTTCAGCTGGGTTCAGTCCAGATTTCCCTACAGGCAGGACTTCTATTTGAAACAAACTATGGGAAGTATTTTTAATCAAACCAATTACAGTCTTGCCTCTAATTTAGTTCATTTTAGTTTTAAGGGTTTGTTCTTATCTTTCTACAAATCCAGCAGCTTGTGGTCGATATTCACAATACAATTGATGCTGGATTCCCAGCTGTTCGCATAATCCGGAAGTGACGGTGCTGCCAAGCAGCTGCGGCTCGCCTGCAGTCCATCTGTCATTCTAATTTGTGTTTTATATTTTGTCTTGTAGATGTATGTTTTAGTCTATTTTTAGTTGTGTATATGTGGGGGGGAGGGTGGAGGGAACTTTTTTAAATCTCTTCCTTCAACAGGGGTGCGAACCTTTCCCTCTCATGTCTCCATCTGCGCTGAGGCCTAATATCATGGAGCTTGCGGTCTCCAACTAAAATCGACCATGAGGGCTGCGATCGCAGATATCACCAGATCCCCGTGCGACTGGTGGATGTCCCCAAGATGGCAATTATCACCCCGTTTGGGTTGTTCGAGTTTCTGCGGATGCCCTTCGGCATTAAGAATGCCACGCAGGCCTTTCAGCGCCTGATGGACACTGTGGTGTGTGGGCTCAACTTCCTGTTTGACTACTTCAATGACATCCTCATGGCAAGTCACTCGCTAGAGGAACACTGCGCCCACCTGCGTCTACTCTTGCAGCACCTCAGTGACCATGGCCTCGTAATTAACCCTGGCAAGTGACAATTCGGCCTTCGGGCCATCAATGTCCTGGGGCATCGGGTGACATGGCACGGAGCAGTGCCTCTGCCAGACAGGGTTGAGGCAATCCGCCAGTTCCCGCGGCCTGTTTCGCTACGTGGCCTCCGGGAGTTCATAGAGATGGTCACATTTTACCACCGGTTCATTCTGGCAGCTTCCAAACTTTTGCGGCCGCTTTTCCAGTTGCTGATGGGCAAGCAATGGGAGATACAGTGGTATGCTGTCACCACGGCGGCGTTTGAAGGGGCGAAGGTGGACTTAGCTCGGGCAACTATGCTCGTGCATCCATCGGCCGACGATCCCACAGCCCTTACAGTGGATGCCTCGGACTCTGCGGTCGGTGGCATTTTCGAAGTCAGTTAACGGCCGTTGGTGGCATTTTGCCTTCATTAGCCGTCGCCTGAGAGCTGCGGAGCAGCGCTACAGCCCTTTCGACCGGGAGTTGCTCGCCTTACACCTCGCAGTGTGGCACTTCCAGTACATCCTCGAGGGCCATTCCTTCATAGCCTTCATGGACCACAAGCCCCTCACGTTGACTTTCACGAAGGATTCGGATCCTTGGTCCGTCCGTCAGCAACGCCAGCTATTTCGGAGTATACAACGGACGTCCGGCACATCGCCCGGAAATGCAACCTCGTGGCGGATAGTTTGTCCCATCCGGCATTTGCAGCCATGCTTAACCCGGCCTCGGGAATAGATTACTCCACTTATCGGCGGCCCAGCTGGCGGACGATGAGATGCTGGCGTACAGCACCGTGATCTCTGGCTTGGTGCTTGAGGACGTGCCATTGGGTCCCTCGGGTTCCATCCTCTAAGACGTATCTACGGGTCAGCCGAGGCCTATCATTCTGGCGGCCTGGCGCCGTCGTGTCTTTGAGGTGATCCATGGGCTGGCCCACCCATCCATCCGGGCCACGATCACTATGGTGGTCACAAGGATTATGTGGCACAGACTTCGGAAGCAGTTCGTTTGCTGGGCCCGGGCATGCATCCCGTGCCGGACATCAAAGGTACATTGACACGTCCGGGCGCCCATTCGAGACTTTGCAGTGCCACTCCAGGAGTTCGAATACGTACACGTGGACATTGTGGGGCCACTGCCTCCGTCCCAGGGTGTTTCACACCTGCTTACGGTGGTTGACCGTTTTACGTGGTGGTTGTGCGCTCGTGCCATTGTGGCAACATAGATTGCCCGCTTTGGGGTTCCACTTCACATTACATCCGTCCGGGGCGCCCAGTTCACGTCTGAACTGTGGTCCGCCATGGCCCGCCTGTTAGGGACGCAGCTCCACCACACGACAGCGTACCATCCCCAGTCAAATGGGTTGGTGGAGCGGTTCCACCACTGTCTGAAGGCCGCCCTGAAGGCTCGTCTCACAGGCCCTGGGTGGATGGACGAGTTGCCATGGGTCTGTTGGGGATTCGGACGGCCCCCAAGGAGGATCTGTCATCGTCCTTTGCGGAGTTGATGTATGATGCTCCTCTCACCGTCCCGGGGAGTTTGTCCCTGCTGCTGATGGGTCCCAGGAACCCCCGTCATCGGTATTGATCCGCTTGTGGGAGAGGGTCGGCGCCCTGTCTCCCATCCCAACATCGTGTCATGGAGTGGCCCCTTCCCATGTGCCACTGCCGCTGATGTGATGCCCGTACGTTTTTCTTCGCCGTAACTCCCACAGGTCTCCTTTGCAGCGCCCGTATGAAGGTCCCTTTCGCGTGCTGCGGCATGCGCCTACTACATTTGTTATAGACATGGGAGGTCGGCGTGAAATTGTGTCTGAGGCTCATTTGAAACCAGCCCACTTGGACCTGAGTGAGCCAGTCCATGTGGCTCAACTACCCCATCACGGATGTCCGCCGTCCCTGGCTCCCCGAGATTCTTCCGAACTGAGCAAGCCCCTGGGGTGTGGGATTCTATCTACGCATTCGGGCCACATCGTGTGGTTCCGATCCCATCCGGTTCGGTGCCTCTGGTTCTGGGGGGGGGGGTCATGTGGCGGTATCTGGTGGCAACCCAAGGGCACAACGAACCATCGGCTCTAGAGGGCAGCGTCTTGGTGTGGGTGGCGCTAGTCACGGGGTCGGTACCTGAGTTGGTATTTAAGGCTGGGCAATGCCCATGTCCGGCGAGGAGTAGGCGAGCTGTATTGGAGAGAATAAACACGTCTAGTGCACACAACTCGTGTCCGGCTGGACTCCTGCGAGTCCCCGCCACAACCTTGTCTAACTTTCTCATATTTATATATACTTCTGTCATATCTCCACTCAATGTCTGGCATTTCAGAGAAAACAATCTAAATCTTTATGATCTCTCCCTCTGTTAATTTTGGCCAAAATAGAGATATATAAAATGGAGGATCTTTTGCATCTGCAAGGTCTCCTTGGTCAATTTCTGTGTAAAGCTGCAAGCTGCGAGCTGGTGCCAAGAAGCCTAGATCCTAAATTGAAATATCAGATAAGGTGAGGTCCAGATGTCCTCTCCATTGTTAAAATGTATGAAGACTTTGCAGAGAAACCCAGAGGTGTTGCAGATGCAGGATTGGCTGGCCGCAGAAGGATTGTAAATAATGTTAATAATGTTGCAAGGTGTTTGTGTTACTGTTTGATGATTGGCTGAATTGTGAAGCCAATCATTTTGCCCGGTCTTAAATATCAACTCAGGTACCGGCCCCATGACTGGCGCCTCCCACACCAAGACGCCGCCCTCTAGAGCCGATGGTAACATTATTCCCTTGGGTTGCCACCAGGTGCCGCCACAAGGTAAACAGTTAGAACCTTTTTCCCCAGGAAGGAAACAACAAATACTGAAGCACATACAGTAGCTTTAAGATGAGAGGGACAAGTTTTAAAGGAGATGTTCAGGGCAAGATTTTTACACAAAGGATGATGAGTACCTGGAACACATTGGCATTAGTGGTGGTGGAGGCTGGTATGATAGTGGAATTTAATAGACATGAATATGCAAGGACAGGAGGGATTTAGAAAATGCACAGGTGGAAAAGCATTGGTCTTGGCATCATGTCCCGTGCAGACATTGTGGGCCGAAGGGCCTGTTCTTGCAATGTACTGTTCAATGTTCTGTTATTTCTGGCATTAAAGGATAGGTGAATCTGTGCATATCCATGTCCTCCAGAGATAGAAACATAGAAACATAGAAAATAGGGGCAGGAGTAGGCCATTCGGCCCTTCGAGCCTGCACAGCCATTCAATATGATCATGGCTGATCATCCAACTCAGTATCCTGTACCTGCCTTCTCTCCATACCCCCTGATCCCTTTAGCCACAAGGGCCACATCTAACACCCTCTTAAATATAGCCAATGAACTGGCCTCAACTACATTCTGTGGCAGAGAATTCCAGAGATTCACCACTCTCTGTGTAAAAAAATGTTTTTCTCATCTCAGTCCTAAAAGATTTCCCCTTAATCCTTAAACTGTGACCCCTTGTTCTGGACTTCCCCAACATCGGGAACAATCTTCCTGCATCTAGCCTGTCCAACCCCTTAAGAATTTTGTAAGTTTCTATAAGATCCCCCCTCAATCTTCTAAATTCTAGCGAGTACAAGCCGAGTCTATCCAGTCTTTCTTCATATGAAAGTCCTGACATCCCAGGAATCAGTCTGCTGAACCTTCTCTGTACTCCCTCTATGGCAAGAATGTCTTTCTTCAGATTAGGAGACCAAAACTGTACACAATACTCCAGGTGTGGTCTCACCAAGACCCTGTACAACTGCAGTAGAACCTCCCTGCTCCCATACTCAAATCATTTTGCTATGAATGCTAACATACCATTCGCTTTCTTCACTGCCTGCTGCACCTGCATGCCTACTTTCAATGACTGGTGTACCATGACACCCAGGTCTCGTTGCATCTCCCCTTTTCCTAATCGGCCACCATTCACGTAATAGTCTACTTTCCTGTTTTTGCCACCAAAGTGGATAACCTCACATTTATCCATATTATACTGCATCTGCCAAGCATTTGCCCACTCACCCAGCCTATCCAAGTCATCTTGCAGCTTCCTAGCACCCTCCTCACAGCTAATACTGCCCCCCAGCTTTGTGTCATCCACAAACTTGGAGTTGCATTCAATTCCCTCGTCCAAATCATTAATATATATTGTAAATAGCTGGGGTCCCAGCACTGAGCCTTGCGGTACCCCACTAGTCACTGCCTGCCATTCTGAAAAGGACCCATTTACTCCTACTCTTTGCTTCCTGTCTGCCAGCCAGTTCTCTATCCACATCAATACTGAACCCCCAATACCGTGTGCTTTAAGTTTGTACATTAATCTCTTATGTGGGACCTTGCCGAAAGCCTTCTGAAAATCCAGATATAACACATCCACTGGTTCTCCCTTATCCACTCTACTAGTTACATCCTCAAAAAATTCTATAAGATTCGTCAGACATGATTTACCTTTCATAAATACATGCTGACTTTGTCCAATGATTTCACCACTTTTCAAATGTGCTGCTATCCCATCTTTAATAACTGACTAGCAGTTTCCCCACTACCGATGTTAGACTAACTGGTCTGTAATTCCCCATTTTCTCTCTCCCTCCCTTTTTAAAAAGTGGGGTTAAATTAGCTACCCTCCCAATCCTCAGGAACTACTCCAGAATCTAAAGAGTTTTGAAACATTATCTCTAATGCATCCACTATTTCTGGGGCTACTTCCTTAAGATACTGCCTGACCCACTGAGTTACTCCAATTGGAGCCAATTGGGCCAATTGGAAGCATAGCACCTCATATTTCGCTTGGGTAGTTTACACCCCAGCAGTATGAACATTGACTTCTCCAATTTCAGGTAGTCCTTGCTTTCTCCCTCCTTCCCCTCCCCTTCCCAACTCTCCCACAGCCTACTGTCTCTGCCTCTTCCTTTCTTCTTCCTGCCCCCCCTCCCACCCCCACATCAGTCTGAAGAAGGGTCTCGACCCGAAACATCACCTATTTCTTCGCTCCATAGATGCTGCCTCACCCGCTGATTTTCTCCTGCATTTTTGTCTACATTCGATTTTTCCAGCATCTGCAGTTCTTTCTTAAACACTAAGTTACTCCAGCACTTTGTGAACCCTATTCAATTATGTTTTTTTCCTGGGTGAGTGTGCATTGGGATTGTTTTCAGTCTGTTGCCAAGGATGTAAAGGAGGTTGGAGGACACACTTTGTGCTGTTGACCAAAGACAATGATCCAAAATATTTATACTTTTGTCGACATATTCTCTGATAAATTGCCAAAAAGCTATTCTTTATGTGTCAGCTCATCTCTGACTTTTATCCGTGTGCATGGCAACACGGAAATCAGAGAAAAGTTTGGGGGCAGATGCCACTGGCTTCTCTCATTCACCTGAATGGGGAAGTTAAGTGTTGGTAACTCATTCTTTTTTATCATGCTTTGATTTATTTAAATCATTAAATAAATCTATCTTCTCATAATGTTATGTTTATTTAGTTATTTAAACTTATTTTTAAAACCTCTGATTAAGAGGTTCAAAGGCTTTTGACAGCCTTTACTCTTGGGTGTATGATGGTTGGTGTGGATTTGTTGTGATCAAAGGTCTATTTCCAAACTCCATGAGTCAAATCTTAATTGGTCATCAAGTTAGATGGTGGCAGCAACACCTCCCAGGCAGTTGGACCAATGAGGCCATATAAAGTGAATGTGTTTAATGGAATACTGTGGGAATGGTTAGGGGAAGGGAGAGAGCAAGTGCAAATCCAATGTATTGACTTCTTTCTTCCCAACATTTGGTTGTTGAGCAAACAGCATGACAAACGGGCCAATTTTAAACTCCATAGAATCAATGGTGAGGCAGTGGTGTTCTGTCTAATCCGGTGTTTTTACACAATGTCTTTGTTCACCTGGCCAGTGTTCCATCTTCCACCCTATTATTAACAAGTCGTTCACTATTCCATCTTTATCAATACCCGCTATCAATTTATCAATTCCACAGTATCTTCCCATGCAAACGCATGTTAACGTCTGGTCTTTTGCCTGCAGCCATTATGCTCTTGAACGCTACACAACACTAACTTCAACTTTGAACTGTGGACTGTCTTTGGTTGTACTAAGAAATTTGAGATTTTTTGCACTAGGGTCGGTTTACTAATTTATGGAATTTTTGATTATTATGTATTATCTGTGTATTGTGTTTCCTGGTCTGATATGCCGCTGCAAGTAAGAATTTTATTGTTCTGTCTCAATACATATGACAAATAAATACTCTTGACTTGATTCATAACCTCATCTCTTCCCCTATTTCTGAGGCCCATGTACTCCTCATATGTAAAGGCATGATTTATTTGTACATCTTTCAATTTGTTATATTTTGTTCACTGCTCGCAATATTGTTTCTACTGCACAATAGAGGCCAAATATCGAATGTGTGGCTGTTTCATGGAGCATTTCCATTCTGTCTGCAAGCATTATCCCTTTTTCTTGTCCCTTTAATTTTCTACATTATTCTCACTTCAATATCTCTGGCCTGGAAATTCATTGACTTAATGCCACCAAAAATTGGTATTGTGATGTTAAACAATCACATTACTGCCAAGAGAAGCAATTTTTTAACGATCTTGGATGCCTGAGTGTCAGTCATGATCATCGTCTGTTCTTTTTTGGGTGAGACTTTCATTTCCACTTGTGCTACTCATCTGTTATCAAGTTCACCCAAATAACATCAAAACTAGTGCAATGCCCAACATTTGTAACCAACAGGTTTCAACAACATAAGCTCAAAAATGACACTCGTAAAATAACAAGCTTTTACGAACGGTAAAGACTCAGAAGCGAGATGATTTAAAGGGCAATCACACCAAAACTGCTCTTGTGGTCAGACTGTTGCTCACCTTCCTGCACTCACAATTACTCTGCACACGGCTGACTCTGCGGACCAGCCCTACCTTGAACCTTCAAACATTTTGTTGTGACTGCAACTGACTTACAAAAGGCATTTTTGTCCAGTTCAACCATTCTTTTTCATGAATGAAATGGACCTTCAACAAATATGCCCAAGGTACCATACGCACCCATGTCAACTAGTTTGTGCAAAACCTTCAAGAACTCTGCTACTAACTAATGGCCCTGTCCCATGGGCAGGCGGTTACTGGCGGTGAAGCGCGGTATAGCAGGAAGTGGGGACCACCCGTGGACCGCTCGGGGACCACGCATGGCCCGCGGGGTCGGTCCCACGCACTTCACCGGAATCATATGTAGTTGGTCCCGACACCGCGCGGTGTTCAGAAAAACTGACACTGTCCAAAAATCTCGGCCTGCCGCCCCGCTGCCGCCTCTTCGACGCGAGCACCACCTGTACGCCACGAGCACCGCCTGGATGCCACGAGCACCGCCTGTACACCGCGGGCACCGCCTGGACGCCGCGAGCAATCTCGACGTCAACGCGTAGCGCGTTGCGTTGCGCGATGATGTCATCACCCGACGCCGCGCTCGCCGCATGCATTCGCATGCTCGTGGGACAGGCCGTATGGTAAACACTCGGCCTCCACGTGGCAACCGCTTCCGGTTAGGTTGCGCTTGCCGCATGCTCGTGGGACTGGCCATACGGTGAACACTCGGCCCCCGCGCGGCATCCGCGCGGCGCTCCCGCGGTAGCCGTGCGGTCCCCGCTTCCGGGGACACCGCGCTTCACTGCCTGTTACCGCCTGCCCGTGGGACAGGGCCTTGAGTCCTTGTCTGCCCAGATTTAACAGGGATTAACTACTCAGAGGAATCTGTCTATGCAGGCAGCACCTCCACAAAGATAAATATCCCTCACACATATGACCTTGTACCCTCAACTACTACCTCACACACACATGCCTGACAGTGGACAGAAGGTCACAGTGTTACTCTCTTCAACCTCTAAATGCTAGCTTCATTCCAGTCCTCGACTGCTATTATATGCCTCATCTCAAAGTTTGCAGCACATTGCTGACCTAGGGAAGTTATTTGTTGCTCCCTGTCCCACATTAGGATGTGCCATCTACTTCTCCAGCTGTAGAATGGCATGAACAATATCCTTACATTGCAATACTCCACAAAATTCAAGCCTTCTGGCAGTGATCTTGAGGCCATTAGAGCTCCCATTCTTAACCCACAGATGTGGGTTAATTGGAAGGGATTGCTTTCCTTCAAGGTCCAGTTAAGGCCTATCTAACAGACATCTGCAGGTAAGTCAGCACCTACCGAGGGAACAATTCATCCATTTTCCATCAATCACAGCTGCTTCTCTTCTTCCACGGTCCACACTCTCCAAAGGTGGATTTTGCGGAGCAAGGGTCATCTCCTTATCAAATGGTAGCTCAGAGCTAAAAATAAACAGCCAACAAACAATCTTGTGATGTCACAGGTAACTGAATGGAGACTACAAGTGCTGCTGCAAATGTAGTCTCTTTGTCTGCACCCCTCCAGCGGTATTCAACATTGTACTGGTCTGTTGTGAACTGTTCACGATTAGAGAAACTCATCCAATTCCTCCAGTTCTTCCTGGATGTTCTGGAATTGGATGTCACATGACTGCTCTTGGCTGTAGATCATCTTGGCAGCCAATGGCTGAGCTTGTCTGATGGCCAAATTGTACACAGTCCTTTCGATATGTTTCTCAAACTCTAAGTCTGTCAAAGGCAATGAAATGGATTCAATCCAAAGGACAAGGTGAATGCTGACTTGTGATAGAGGAAGTGTATCCTCAGATATTTTTCTGAAAGCTGTCATATTAGGTGTGACCTCAGAGGCAGAGTCAACAGTCAGTGGGTTGAGATGCCTCTGAAAATGTGAGGATGATCTCAATCTGCTACTACAGTGATTAATGGTTAACACCAGACAGTCATGCCATGTCTCGTGCCTTTCTGCTGTAGACTTGTCTGCCACAGAGAAGCCATCTACCTGCAGCACTTTGGTGCATAGATCTTTCCTTAGGTTTCTTACATTGAGGTTTGTGGGAGTTTTGTACGCATGTATGGAAATAAGTTTCGGGAACCCAAGGGGCGTGACACGATTGACAGCCCCGTCTGTCTGTTTTTTTTTTTTTTAGTGAGTGTTAAAATTTTGTGTAAATGTTCTCCGGTTTGTTTTATGTGGGGGGAGGGGGTGGGGGGAATGGGAAACTTTTTTTCAGTGCCAGAGATGCGATTCATTTTCGGGTCGTATCTCCGGTCCTCAGACTGACCTTGAACCCCAACGCGGGGTGTGGACTTAACATCAGAGCCGATCCCTTGCCTGGGATGATTCCAACCGCAGCCTGCACACTTTACCATCGTGAACTCGCAGTCTCGGGAGAGACCGTGGATGTCGGGAGCTCCAATGACGCATGACGTTCGACAAGCCCCAACCCGGTGTCCGATCACCGGTGCAGGGGAGCTGACATCCCCCCATGCTAGGAGCTGATTGCCCCGATGCGGAGGGCCCGACTACCGGTTATGGGAGTCAAGATCGACCTATCAACGGAGGGCTCGAGGCCCCCGACTGCGGGAGAACAATGAAGGGGAGAGATTTGAGCTATTTTTCGCCTTCCATCACAGTGAGGAATGTGGAGGAGTTACCATGGTGGATGTTTATGTTAAAATGTGTTTTGTGCGTTCCTTTGCTTTTTATTTGTATGATTGACTTGGCAAATGAAATTCCTCATATGTTGCAAAACATACTTGGCTAATAAAGTATTATTGTGATTGTAGCTGAACAGACTGAAAAGCTATTGGGCTGAATCATTCGAGATTGGTTGTAATTTTAAATTTGACCATGAATCTCCCGTTTCAAGTGAAAACATGACCATTTGCAGCTGCTGCCTAAGTATTCTAATGGATCAATAGGAATTTTAAGTACCTTGTAACCTCATTGAATAGGCAATGGATACAATACATTCAGATTTTTACAAGCGTAGGTGATAAAGACAAATGCACATAATCAAATTAAGTAAGCAGTTCTGAGAAAGCCTTTAGAAATTAAGCCCTTAAACATTAAGAACTGAAGTGATCGCTTCAGCCCATTGTTTATAGGAAAGAAAGTCTGCACCCATTTTAGAACAAAACACTTTCTGGACATGGTTTACAGTGGAAGTATGACTGCAGTGCAATACTTCACTCAGGAACCATAGGTAGTACAATTCGAAAGGTATCTTGCCAACTATCATGTGCTGATTTGTTACTTGCAATAACATTGATATGGGATAGACACTAAATGCAGGAATAACTCAGCGGGACAGGCGGCATCTCTGAAGAGAAGGAATGGATGATGTTTCGTGTCGAGACCCTTCTTCAGACATGGGATTGTATCTATCACTTTTGGGTGGATCTGCTTCCCGGCTTTCTGAAATTTGCTGATGTAGGGCAAAACAAGTACACAATGGACAAGTGAAGGGGCTAAAAATATGAAAGTGAACTAGGTCAATAAGATTCATTATTCATGGCAGCTTTCTTACCAGCTTGTGGGAACAATAGAATTACTGAGAGCTTATATTACATGCATTGGACATTAAGGTTTGTGGTCTGATTCACACTCTGAAGATCTGCTTTTTTGGGTCAGTATTTTTCCACTATGACTGCTTAATGTTGAAACTTGGTTAAGGAGAAGGACGAACATTTGAAACATCAGCAGAAGCACCAACAAAACCGGCAGCAGGTTGGTTCTTATAGACCTGTAGTAGAAAGAGGAACACGAGAAAGGTGCATCTTATAAAAGATGAATTTAAGCATTTTGGATATGTAGATGGTGTGAACCTTCTCTCACCTTGTCTGAACACTGTTGTCTCGGAAGACTCAAAGCATCACACCAGGCATTCGCAGCTTGCTTAAATTGATTGAAAGATAGAGTTTGGAAACAGGCCTTCAGCCCACCGAGTCCACACTGACTACCTAACATCCGTTCACACTGGTTCTGTTATCTTTTGCATCCACTCTATTGTGCACTGGGGTCAATTTACAGAGGTCAATTAACTTTCAAATTTTCAGATGCAGGTGGAAACTGGAGAACCCAGAGGAAACTCATGTAGTCACAAGGAGACTGAGCAATCTCCCTACAGATAGCATCTGAGATCAGGATCAAATCTTAGTCCCTAGTGCTAAGTCTACCAGCTGCATCACTGTGCTGCATATGGTGGAGCAAGAATTGCCAAATCTACCTGGCTACACCAAGGAGCATTGCCATAATAGTTTTAAATATCAGGATCCCTCTGGAACTATGCAAAGACACTTGCAGGATTTCTAAATCATCAATATGCATGTATCATATGTTTTTTTTTTGCCAGGGCTAATAATTATGTGAAAAATGTTGATAATGACTTGTCAGAATCAGCAGTCAATCACGTTTCTGTTGGCTGGTTTCCAAACATGTGAAGATCAATATTAAGTACATATCTATAATATAAAATCAAAGCACAAACAACCCAGGGGTATCGCTCAACTGCAAGGCTTCCACTTTATCAATACACAGGTAGTAAGCAATCAAAAGAAAAGAGAAAGATCTTTAAGCAGGTGTGTATATGATTCTCACGAACTGTCACAATTGTTTTTTGCTCAGTTATTCTGTACTTGCTGGTCTCTTCTCACCTTGAATCAGAAGTGTGCATTTTAATTTAAAATAATTGATGAACCTTTTAAAAACCAGAGTTTGGATTAGCAATTGGCATTCTGAAGATGCAGCTGGAGCCTGGACATTCCAGAAATGTGAGGTTACCCACTTTGGCGGCAAAAAACAAGGGGGCAGATTATTATCTCAATGGGGTTAGTTTAGGTAAGGGGAGGTGCAGCGAGACCTGGGCGTCCTTGTACACCGGTCACTGAAAGTTGGCGTGCAGGTACAGCAGGCAGTGAAGAAAGCTAATGGAATGTTGGCCTTCATAACAAGAGGATTTCAGTATAGGAATAAAGAGGTTCTTCTGCAGTTGTATAGGGCTCTGGTGAGACCACATCTGGAGTATTGTGTACAGTTTTGGTCTCCTAATTTGAGGAAGGACATCCTTGTGATTGAGGCAGTGCAACGTAGGTTCACGAGATTGATCCCTGGGATGGTGGGACTGTCATATGAGGAAAGATTGAAAAGACTAGGCTTGTATTCACTGGAGTTTAGAAGGATGAGGGGGGATTTTATAGAAACATATAAAATTATAAAAGGACTGGACAAGCTAGATGCAGGAAAAATGCTCCCAATGTTGGGCGAGTCCAGAACCAGAGGGCTACAGTCTTAGAATAAAGGGGAGGCCATTTAAGACTGAGGTGAGAAAATATGTTTTCACCCAGAGAGTTGTGAATTTGTGGAATTCCCTGCCACAGAGGGCAGTGGAGGCCAAGTCACTGGATGGATTTAAGAGAGAGTTAGATAGAGCTCTAGGGGCTAGTGGAATCAAGGGTTATGGGGAGAAGGCAGGCACGGGTTATTGATTGGGGACGATCAGCCATGATCGCAATGAATGGCGGTGCTGGCTCGAAGGGCCGAATGGCCTCCTCCTGCACCTATTTTCTATGTTTCTATGTTTCTAAAGTGCCCATTGCTATGCACTGGCCAAAGTATCTTTAATGGTCGTGGTGTACTACATTGTATGCAATTTTGCTCAAACCAATGTATTGACCTATGGGATAGACAAAGCATTGACTACTGCGGCTTATCAGAGAGTGAGGAGACAGAAAATGCACAACCAGTATTGCCTGTGGGTTCCCAAGACACCCTGCTTGTTCTAAGATTGAGGTAGGAAGGAACTGCAGATGCTGGTTTAAATTGAAGATAGACACAAAAAGCTGGAGTAAATCAGTGGGACAGGCAGCATCTCTGGAGAGAGGAATGGGTGATGTTTCGGTTCAAGATCCTTCCACAGACCCTTCCTGTCCTAAGATTTACTTAGGCTTTATCAATGTAGCCATGTAGCAGCCACGGACAAAAGTCACATTTCTCCACTAGCACCTCCTCCATCTACAAACCAATCCGACAATCAACCAAACTTCACTTTCATTGCTGCATTTCTTGCCTTCCCATTTTCATTCAAACAATTCTGATTCAGTTATCGCTGCAAAATTCCACTTCTTATATCTTACAAGATCTCATATTCAGTTTTCACCTCTATAAGAGAGAAAACACTTTAGCATGGAATATGGAACAGATCTTAATTAAATACATTAGCTGCCCAACCTCATTTGAAATAATATGTTGTGCCTATTTGAAACTAAGCACATTAATTGCAGTGTTCATCTGCTCTTATTTTAATAAAGTTTCACGTTGAGGCTGTATGTCCGAAATCGGCGCATGGTTCCAATGCTGTGTGCTAAACGAAATGGTTTACGCGGGATGAATTTCCAGGCTGAAATGGAAAGCAACCAATTTTATTTACATTGATTATATGCTTTATTCACTGCACCAGTCATTCTAACATTGAGTCCAATCACACTATGATGTCAGGGAAAACAAGGTTATAATAAAACACTTCTAAGGAACTTTTTTATTCATGACTGAACAATAAATTAGAGGAGCTAAAACTCAATCAATTTTTGGTTTGATTATAGATGTGCTTTCAAATTTAACAGAACTTGAATGAAAATAAATGGATTTAAAATTTTAACAAGTTTCTGATTGCTTTCGACAATACAAACAGTTTATCAAATTCGCATTAATATTTTACTTTCCATAGGCTACCTGAAGCTGGTTGAAACAAACGGCTCTAATTCAGTAAAAAGGAACAAATGTTTTCTGAAGGGAAAACTTTGGGTAAATCTTAAATATTAATGTGGTTAAGTGGGGCAAGAAGAAGATGGAATGTAGGACTATAACTACAATTAAATGTAGGTTCATAGTTGAAGATAATAGGCTAATCTTAGTTGGCCTAAAAGCAAAATAGTGCAAAATTGAAACTTTGAAATAAAAACAGAAAATGTTGAAAATACACAGAACAAGCAGCTTCGGTAGAGAGAGAAACAGAGTTATTATTTAGGGCTAATGATTTATCAGAACTGAATATTTCCAGCATTTTTTGTTTTTAAGCACTAGCTGACCTCTCCTTCCTTAAGGCAGCAGAGAAGCAAACCTTGATTGCTTGACGTTGGTTATGAATTCACTCAGCTACTAGTATTCCAAGCACACTTGACTTTCCAAGTACCTGGACTTTCAGAAAGCATTTGATGTACCTGGACTTTCAGAAAGCATTTGATAAGGTCCCACACAGGAGATTAATGGACAATATTAGGGCACAAGGTATTGGAGTTCAAGTGCTGACATGGATAGAAAATTGGTTGGCAGACAGGAAACAAAGAGGAGGGATTAGGTTCATAGTTGAGGATAATAAGTTAATCTTAGTTGGCCTAAAGGCAAAATAGTGCAAATTTGAAACTTTGAGTCCCTTTCAGAATGGCAGGCAGTGACTAGTTGGTTAAGGCAAGGCTCGGTGCTGAGACCGCAGCTATTTACAATATACATCAATGATTTCGATGAAGGGATTCTAAGTAACATTAGCAAATTTGCAGATGAGACAAAGCTGGGTGGCAGTGTGAACTGTGAGGTGGATGCTATGAGAACGCAGGGTGACTTGGACAGGTTGGGTGAGTGGGCAAATGCATGGCAGATGCAGTTTAATATGGATAAATGTGAGGTTATCCACTTTGGTAGCAAAAACAGGAAGGCAGATTACTATCTAAATGGTGTCAAGTTGGAAAAGGGGAGTACAACAGGATCTGGAGGTCCTTGTTCAACAGTCAATGAAAGTAAGCATGCAGGTACAGCAGGCAGTGAAGAAAGCGAGTGGCATGTTGCCCTTTATAACAAGAGGTGTTGAGTATAGGAGCAAAGAGGTCCTTCTGCAGTTGTACAGGGCCCTAGTGAGACCACACCTGGAGTATTGTGTGCAGTTTTTGTCCCCTAATTTGAGGAAGGACATTCTTGCTATTGAGGGAGTGCAGCGTAGGTTCACAAGGTTAATTCCGTGATGGTGGGACTGTCATATGCTGAGACAATGGAGCGGCTGAGCTTGTATACTCTGGAGGATGAGAGGAAATCTTATTGAAACATATAAGATTATTAAGGGTTTGGACAGGAAAGGCAGGAAACATGTTCCCGATTTTGGGGGAGTCCAGAACCAGGGGCCACAGTTCAAGAATAAGGGGTAAGCCATTTAGAACAGAGACGAGGAAACACTTATTCTCACAGAGAGTTGTGAGTCTGTGGAATTCTCTGCCTCAGAGGGCGGTGGAGGCTAGTTCTCTGGATACTTTCAAGAGAGAGCTAGATAGGG